>JAQQSV010001463.1:0-29422 GCA_028646515.1 Pseudochirops corinnae | reverse complement strand
ACTGTTAATTTTTAACTTCCTCTTTTCCCAATCTTTTGATGAAGGGGGAGGGAAAAAGGGAACATTCATTTCTAAACCACAGACTTGAGCTGCTTTCTGGAAAGCAGAAAAATGATCTAATATTCCTGTCTCGTCCTACAAACACATTTTCCCACGCAAAACACAAGACAAAGACACGGACAAAAGACAGACAAATGGACAACACAGATCTGAAAATTTCCTTTGACAAAACACAAGATACAGACAAAAAAACAGACCCAATCAGAGGTCCCAAACAAACTTAAACAGAGCTCTCATGAGAGAAGGAGAGAAAGAGATCTTAAGAAAAAGACTTAAACAGAGGCTGCAAAGGCCTATCAGAGGTTGCCAA
The DNA here is from genome assembly GCA_028646515.1 of Pseudochirops corinnae. NCBI lineage: Eukaryota > Metazoa > Chordata > Mammalia > Diprotodontia > Pseudocheiridae > Pseudochirops > Pseudochirops corinnae. The sequence continues at coordinate 29,052 of JAQQSV010001463.1, read as the reverse complement.
TGGTGTCCCGAACGGCCAAACCCGGTAGGTGCAGTCTACTGCATCCAGCCTGCCCCCTATCCTACTAGGAGAGTACTCATCAGAGATCTCTCTCAGAGATCCATACAGAGGCCCTACCGGCCCAACAGAGGTTGCCAACAGCGTCCTGAATGGTCAAACCTGGTAGGTGCAGTCAACTGTGTCCAGCCTGCCCCCTACCCTACTGGAGTACTCACCCGAAACAGAAGTCGAGAGAGAGAGAGAGAGAGAGAGAGAGAGAGAGAGAGAGAGAGAGAGAGAGAGAGCTGTGCAGAAACCAGAGCTCCTTACCTTCCAATTATTAATGCAATAAATGAAATCTTTCCAATCTGCAGCTCGACTCGGAGCAAGGAAATAGATTCGGGGCTGAGGAATGTCACTCAGCAGCCACCCCCTGAATCAATTTCCTCACCCAGTCCCCTTCACAGATGGAAAGGTGGTCACTGGAGATGGCCTTCGCTGGGGCCTCCAAATGAAATGGTTCGATTTGACAAGTCTTAACAAGGTGACCACAGAGTCCAAATTAAAAAGTTTCAAGGAGCTTTAATTTACCAGCTGGGGCTACTCCATGCCAATTAAAGGGGGAGCAGCCCAGAACTCAGGGGTGAGGAACCTTTTATACATTTCATTAGGTTTACGTATCTAACTAACACAATTTGTTACTAAGCAGGTTGTCATATAGATACAAACAAGCGGTTACTAAGGAAAGCAGAGGGGGTGAGCGGAGGGGGTCTGCAAGGTAAGCAGAGGGGCACAGGGCATGACGACTGAGCAAGGAAAAGATAGATTACCCTAGGCCGGCCTCCCAGGTACAGATAAATCACTCTAGGAAGGCTTCCCAGGTTCATAGAGTTTCACTTGGCTAATTATCATAAAGTTTCACTTGGCTGTATATCATAGAGTTTCACTAGGCTGATTACTAATTTCAGAAAATATTTCTTAACTATTTCTTGACCATAACACTATAACTATGCAATATAATTGACTTCCTAGGTAATCTTACACATTTTATTTTATTCATTGTTGCTCTTCCCCCAATCTTACTCATTATATTATTTTATTTGACAAGACATTTTCTGCCCCTTCCTACTTTTATGCATGGATTTTCATGGGTAAACATTAGTTTAAATACTGTTCTTAACCTTGGGGTTACAAGCTTTTTTAAAAAAATTTTGAGAACTGTATTTCAATATAATTGGCTTCCTTTGTAATCCTAATGCACTTTATTTATTCATTCAAAATATAATTATTTTTTTCTAATTTAAATAACGTTTTTTATTTAAAAATTTTGAGCTCCAAATTCTATCTCTCCCTTTCTACCTCCTCTCCCCCTTCCCTTAGATCAATGGTTCTCAACCTTCCTAATGCTGTGACCCTTTAATACTCCTATGTGGACGTATCTGCATGTGGGTGGACTTGCCTGGAGATGGATAGAGGAGCAGTGTCTCGGTTCCTAAGACCACTGGAAATATGTGTTTTCTGATGGTCTTAGGCGACCCTGTGAAAGGGTCGTTGGACTCACAGGTTGAGAACCGCTGCCTTAATGGTAAGTAATCAGATACAGGTTATACCTGTGCCATTACCTGAAACATTCCCATGTCAGTCATTTTGTATAAGAAGACAGGAATAAAAGAAAAAAAGAAAGTGAGAAGAGCGTGTTTCAGTGTGTACTCAGGCTATAGCAGTTCTTTCTCTGGAGGTGCATGGTGAGATTCATCATTAGTCCTCTGCGATTGGATCTTAAAACATAATTCTGAGAAAGGGTCCATAGACTTCACCAGATGGCCCAGGGGGTCCAGAACACAGAAAGGTGCTAGGAACCCCTGACCTAAACTGTCAACAATTTCAGACGAGTGGGGCTTTGCTGCAAAGACATCATTGCCTGACCTACACACACCCCGTCTTCCCAGCTGAACATCCCCCTACTGTGCCCAGTGTGGTACAGAGGGAGGAACAAGTGACCTCAGAGTCAGAAGGCTTAGTATGAAACCTAGCTCCTGCCATTACTAAAGCACAAACCTGGTCAAGCGATTTCACCTCTCAATCCCTTATTTTACTCATCTGTAAAGTGGGGCTAATTGCATTTGTACTAGTCAGTCAGCCAACAACACTTTATTAACACTGTGTGCTAGACATTGTGCTGAGTGCTGGGTTGCTATAAGGACAATGAAGCATAGGATCATAGGCATAGAGCTGGGAGGGATCATGGAGGTCATCCAGTCTAATCTGCTCATTTTACAGATAAAGAAATGAGGCATGGAGGTTAAGTGACTTGTCCAAGGTCAAATAGTGAAAGTGTCAGAAGCCAGGCAGGTGCTCTGACTCCAAAGCCAGTGTCCTTTCCATAGCACCACTCTGACTCTCGTATAAATGCAAGCAATTATAATCCTAATGAAGGGGACATTTCTTTCTCAGATAGCATCGCTGTTCTTTTACCCTGGGCTCTTCTGTGACCCAGTTTCCATGGGGTGACCTGTATCAGCTTTTTTTTTTTTTTTTTGACACTTGGAGAAGGAAGAAGGAAGTAGATTTTGGGTTTGTATAGTGAATTATAGAATCACAGATTTATAGATGAAAGGAATTTTTGAAGCCATCAAGTCTGGCTCCCTCATTTTACGGGTGAGGAAGAGTCCCAGAGACATGAAGTGGGGTGCCCAATGTGACCCAGGCAGTAGGTGGATGTGAATGCAGTCCTCTGACTCCTGCCACAGCAGTCTTTCCACTGTTCCCTACTCAGTGGTGCATTCTTCTCCTTACTAATTGTGTGACCTACTCTCACCTCTTTGGGTCTTGGTTTCCCCATTTATAAAATGATTAGGTTGGACTAGAAGATCTCTAAGCAATCCTTGCTCCAATGGGGAAACAGGGCAATGATTTGCCCCCAAGTCTATGGTGCAGAGATTCCATGAGCCTCCCGAGACCCTCCAGATTGGACATGGTTTTGTTTTTCTCCTGCTCCTGGAGACAGTGTCTTTTTCTCTAACTCTCCTGGTACTTTACAATTGTTTTTGATGAATAACTCTTATTTACTCCTTTTTAAAATGCCAGAATCACTTCCTATTATCCTCTTCCCCACCCCTTACCTCCTTATAACAAAATCTGAGCAAAACTCCCAAGACAAGCAGCCGCATCTGAGTGTACCCACCACAGTCTGTCTGCAATCTCTCCCTCTTTATGTAAAGGAGTGAAAGATGTTTCCTTTCCTTTTTTTTCTTCTGGAAACAAGGTTGCTCATTACAACTAACCCGAGTTCCACAGCGTTTTAGAGTGTTTTTATTTACATTATTGTAGTCTTTGGCAGATGCATTGAGGTGGAAAAAGCATTGTATTTGGAATTAGAGGGAACTGGGTCTGAGTCTTGGTTTTACTGATGACTGCCTATGGGACTTAACCCTCTGGGCCTCAGTTTCCTCATCTGTAAGAGAAGGGGATTAGATTGATGATCTCTAAGATTCCATGGCATTGTCCAGTCTTGGCTTCACCTCAGAGGCTCCAAGCTTGGTAGAGTTCATGAAATACTCAACCCTGAGCATCAGAGGGAGAAAGTGAGGTGTCCAAGGACAGAATTCCCTTTCATTTTAGCTACTCCATTGGAAAGGTCAGTTTTGCCCTCTTAGTAGCCCCTTTCCTGTCGTTGTTTCACTCTCCTGTGCCCCTTCGATCATCAGAGAGGTGGTAGGTCTGTGGTAGAGTAGAAGAAACCTCGGCCTGGGAACAAATCTTGGGTTCTGTTTTGCCCCTGCCACTTAATAGTGTGATCCTGGACAAGTTACTTCGCCTCAGCGAATGGGGTGGGATGGAATGGGCTCTAAGGCCCCTTTCGGCCCTCATTCTTTCAGAGAGATAAATGTTCGTCACTCAATGTTGCACCAAAGGGAGCTGCCCCTCCAGGCTTTCTTCTTATTCAGGGAGGGAGAAAGGTGAAGAAGGGGATGAGAAAAACCAAACCAAACCAAACCTCCAGCTTTTCCAGGAAGCTCTTCAGCAGCATAACAGACCCTCGCGTGCTTTTATTCCTCTCTCTCTCAGAGAGAAACCACGATGACATCTCCTCTCAGAGTCTGCCAACTGAGGGAAAGTCTGCCCCTGCCCTGAGGGGACAAGTGTGCTCATGATTAATAAGGGTGAGGATAATGGGACTTCGTGTCTGCTGGGAATTATCTCATTTTCCCTTTCGGCATGGGGGCTTGCAAGTGGGTGGGGGTGGGGAGCACAGACTACTATTTGGGGTTCTATTCTCATGCTATAGATGCAGCTCAGAGGGCTTGTGACCCAGACAGCCAGAGAGGACCTGAGAACCCAGTTTCTCCGCCCTGATATCCTTTATTATCCAGAAGTCTGTTGTGTGTATTAAGCTCTTAAAACCTACGATCTCAGATTTTTTTTAAGCACTGGAAAGGCCCTTAGAAAATGCCCAGTAGGATCAGAGGATGTAAGGTTAGCAGCTGGAAGGAATCTAGGCCCACCCACTCATTTTACAGATTAGGAAACTGAAGCCCAGAGTGGTCGAATGACTGGCTCCAAATCTCCCAGGTAGTATCATGGGGGACATTTGAATCTACGTTCTCTGACTCCAGAGCTGGTTTTCTTTCCACCCCCTCATTTTGAGGATTTGAAAAGAGAGAACTACATCACCTCAGTGGTCAAGATGGGAGGATCACCCAGGTTTCCCAAGCATTCATCACTTCCTTATTGTTCAAGCTTTTCTAGCCTGAGAACAGATCCTAGGCTTATTTCAGATTGAGAGACTGAGAAAGGTAACCTAACTGTTACAGGTACTCTGGGCTGATAGAAGGGAATAGCAAGACAGAGCAGGCAATGATGTAGGAAAGAAGGATGCTCAGTGGCAGGGAAAGAGACTTCTCAAAGGTAGGATTTAGTCTGTGGGGTAAGGGAATGGGGGACAAATCGTAGGCTCTTGTCTTATGAGAAGGCGGAGTAGGCTATGCATGGTCTATGCCAGTGGTTCTCACAGTGTGGTCTGTAAACCCCTGGGGCTCCCAGAGACCCTTTTGGGGTGGAGTCTGCTAGGTCAAAATTGTTTTCATAACAATAGTAAGACATTTTTATTTCAAATACAGTAAATATTGGTAGATACACCCCACATTAAAAAAAAAAAAACTCTTTGGGGACTCTTCAATAACTTTTTTTTTTTGAGGGAGGAAGTAGAGCAATTTGGGATTAAGTGACTTACCCAAGGTCACATGGCTAGTTTTTGTGTTAAGTGTCTGAGGCCAGATTTGAACTCAGGTCCTCCTGACTCCAGGGTCAATGCTCTATTCACTGCACCACCTAGCCGCCCCTTTTCAATAACTTTTAGGAGTATAAAGGGGTCCTGAGACCAAAATGTTTGAGAGCTGCTGGCCTCTGATATAAGCAGGAGGGAAGGAAGTGTGGTATTATGGAAAGTGTGCTGAACTCTGAGATAATTCAGTGTGAGTCCTGGTTCTGTCTCGTCTCTGCTTGGGGCCTCAGTTTCCTATCAAGAAAAGGGTTGGAGGAGAGAACCCAAGTGGTTCTTTACATGGCATAGAGGGCCTTCTCCTAGGACCTCCTGGTAGTGCCAGTGAGGTAGGGAACTAGTGAATGGAGTGGCACCAGCATTCATGTCAGAGAATTTAGGGGAGCCAGCAAGTGGGAGTGGGGCTATGGGGCAGATCACTTATGTGGTATGAGTGGGTGAGGGGTGTGAGGAGAGGGACTGTATTAAAATGGGAATAGTGGTTATGGTAGCAGTGGCTGAAAGCTGTGTGACCCTGGGCAAGTCACTTAACATCTCCAAGGTTAAGTTAATCATTTATAAAATGGGGGAGGGGTGAACTCGAAGGCTTCTGGGTCCTTTCCAGTTCTAAATTCTAATTTTCCTATATCTATTTCCCCTTCCCTCTCCATTTCAGTGAGTGCAGCTGTTCACAAGAATCTGGGTTGGGTGTGTATGGGTCATGGGAGCCCACACACAGAGTATACCAGAATTAGAGGAATAAATGATGAAATTTTGATAGGAACCAACTCAGAATCACTTATCATTTATGATTTGGACTGACTGAGCTTATTCCGCATTTTCCACTGATAAGCAGGCAACTCTTTCAGACTGTAAATGGAAGGACAGATGGTGGTCTACATTGGTGGAGGGAGTCGTCTCAATGGGACCAAGAGAAATGGAGACACAGAGAGACAGAGACAGAGCAAGATGGAGACAGGGAAAGACAGTAAGAGACAGACAGAGACAGGGACAGAGAGACAGAAACAGCCTCTTGTAGTGGACGCTGGGAGGACAAAAGGTGGCATCTGCCTTCCTAATACCTCCTGCTGTCCTAATTCTTGGGTTTCACAGCTGGAATCTGCCAAAGTGAAAGCCCCCTCCCTCTACTTACTATTCCTGCTCTGCGGGTGCCATAAACTCCCAACCAGTAGGCTGATAGTGTGCTCTTGTTGTTTGGGGTTTTTTGTGATACTGTTCACTCTCGCTTTTGCTTCTACCTGTCTGGCCACTCCTCAGTATCCTTTGATTCCTAACTGTGAGTGTTCCCTAAGACTTGACCCTGGGCTCCCTTTTTTCTCTCTCCACTCTCTCCCTTGGTGATCTCATCAGTTCCCATTGGCTTAGCATCTCTATGCATCTCTAGAGACAGTTACGTGGCCCAGTGGAGAGAATGTGGTCCTGGAATCAGGAAAACCTGAGTTCAGATACAGCCTCAGACTAGCTGTGTGTGACCCTGGGCAAGTCACTTAACCTCTGTTTGCCTCAGTTTCCCTTAACTGTAAAATGGGAATAAAAATAGCACCTACTTCCCAGGCTTGTGAGGATATTATATTTGTAAATGTTACTGGCATGCAGGTGCTAATAAATGCTTATTTCCTTCCTTCCTTTCTTCCTTCCTTCCTTCCTTCCTTCCTTCCTTCCTCTCCTTCCTTCCTTCCCTCCTTCCTTCCTTTCTTCCTCTCTCCCTCCCTCCCTTCCTTCCTTTCTGTCTTTCTTTTTGGAAGCAATCTGGGTTAAGTGACTCATCCAGGGTCACACAGCTAATAAGTGTCGAAGGTCTTATTTGAACTCAGATCCTTCTGACTTCAGGGCCAGCACTATCTACTTCATCACCTAGTTTCCTCCAGCACCTAGCCTAGCCTATTACAATAGCCTCCTTGACTAAAATCTCTCCCACTTTCAATTCATTCTCCATATAGCTGCCAAAATAATTTTCCTAAAGGGCAAGCCTGACCCAATCATCCCCTTACTTGGCACACTCCAATGGCTCCTGATTATCTCCAGGTTCAAATATAAATGCCTTTGTTTAGCATTTAAAGAGTCAGCTAGGTGGTGCAATGGATAGAGCTTGGAGTCAAAAAGACCTGAGTTCAAATCCAGCCTCAGACACTTTCTAGCTGTGTGACCTTGGGCAAGTCACTTAACCTCTGTTTGCCCTTGGAGAAGGAAGGAAATGGTGAACCACTCCAGTATCTCTGCCAACTAAGCCCCAAATGGGCTTAGTTAAGAGTCATACATGACTAAACAAAATAGGAGTCTGCTTCAGTTATTCACTACATAGACATCTTTTGGACCTCACCATCACCTACAGCCTCCATGATCTTGAACTCTGAAAATCCCCTTTCAGATCACAATGTCTTTTTCATCTCTCCCTTTGGCTTGCTTCCTCCTAAATGATTTTTCATCCTCAGCTCATACTTCCTCCATGCCTCCCTATTCTCCAAGACCACCATCATCCCTGGTCTGGTCTCCCTTTTCTCCCTTAATACTCTTGACACTATAAGTCAACCAACTCAACAATGCATTCAACCCTTGGATCCATCTTGTTCATTACCATTCCCACCCTGCCAAACCTCAGCCTTGGTAACCCCCACCATAGGCTTTCTCCTTTTATTCTTCCCCTATTGAATCATATTCACCAGAGCACAAATCTTTCCTTTTCCCCGGAAGCCCCTTGACACCCCCACTCCCTGTCTTTTAGCACATGACCCAGATTCCTATTTTAGTGAGAAAATCAAGGTCATAATTCATGAACTCTCTCATCTCCCCTCCTCCAGAACTGAAAACCCATCTACATTTTCATTCTTTCTGAGCAAGAGGTAGCCTTTTTCATGCCAAGGCTGATCCTCCTCTCTCTATCCTTGATTTCATCCTCTATGATCTCTCTCATGTTCAATCCTTCTTCAGGTATGAATTTCCCCTACTTCTATCCATAAACATGCCCAAGTTTCCCAAATCTTAAAAAAACAACACTCATTTATTAATTTTAAAATATCTCTAGTATAGCATCCTATATTTCTCCTTCCTTTCATTGACAAAACTCTAGGAAGAGTTGTCTCCCATCATCATTCTTGCTTCCTCACCACCTGCTCTTGGAACTGCTGTTTCAAAAGTTATCAGTAATCTCCTAATGCTCAGCCCTGCTCCCAGTCCTCAGCCTTTGACCCTGTCAGTCACTCCTTCTTCTGGGTATTCTCTCTTTCCTTAGCTTCTCTGATACTGCTCTCAAATGATTCTCCTCCTGCTGATTCTCACCATTCTTTCTCAGTCTCCATTTGCTGGACCATTATACACATTGCTCCCTAAATACAGGCTCCAGTCTGGGGCTCTCTTTCCATTTCTTTCTCCATCATCTCTTTTGGACAACTCATCAACTCTCAAGGTTCAAATTTCAGATGACTCTCAAATCTACATAGCCAACTTTAATCTCCCATATTTTGGTCTCTCCTCATCAATTGCCAATTGGTGATCTCTTCCTGGGAGTCCTACAGGTATGGCAAAAAACATGTGCAAAATAGAACTCCTATTCTTTCCTCCTAAACCTGCCCCTCCCTCACCTCCAAGGTCCTCAGGATCACAACCTCAGAGGTACCCTTGCCTCTTCTCTTTTGCTCTCCCTCCATACTCAGTTTCCAAGTCTTGTGGATTCTACCTTCAGGATGGCTGTTGTATCTGACCTCTTCTCACCTTCTCACCTCCATCCTGATTTTCAGGCCTTCCTCAGCATCTTTCTCCCGGACTACTATTACAGCATCTCAATTGGGCTTTCTGCTTCTATTCTCTCCCCTTTTCAATCTTTCCTCCAAAGTTGCCTTCCAAAACTCCATAGTTGACTGTCACTATTCTGCTCAAAATTTTTCAGTGGCTCTCCACTGTCCATACTAAAACGCAAACTCCTTAGCCCGCCATTTACAACCCTGTGTTACTTCGCTGCCTCCCTTTTCTAGCCTTATTTCCTATTGTTCCTTCTTATACGTGACATTACAGCCAATCTGGTCTATGAGCTTGATGTGCCATCTCCTTAAAGTGAATTGACACAAACTGTCCTCCATTCTTGGAATTCATTTTTTCCTCACCTCTACCTCCTCCAAATCTTCTTCCTTTAAATCTCAGCTTCCTGCCTAGGGAAACCTTTCCTACCCTCCTCTGTTGTTAATGCTTTCTCCTTCCTCAGAGTAGTTTATATTTACTCATGAGGAAGCTACACAGAACAGTGGATGAACACTGCGCCCAGAATCAGAAAGACCTGAATTGAAATCCATTCCCGGACACTTACTAGCCATGCAAAATGAGGCAAGTCACTTAGCCTTTGTCTGCCTCAGTTTCCTCATGTGTAAAATGAAGATAATAGCACCTACCTCTTAGGATTGTCATGGAGGTAAAATGAGACAATATTTGTAAAACACTTTGCAAACTTCAGAGTGCTAGAAATGCTGGCTATTCTTATCTGTGTCTGTGTTGTTTCTCCCAGTAGAACAGAAGCTCCTTGAGAGCAAGGGTTGGTTAGTTTTTGGCCCTGCACTTAGTACTTAATTAATTAAACAGCATGGGATATGCTGCAAGGGTTATTAGGAAGATCTTTTGCCCTCAAATATCACCCCTATCCATATTCTCTGGAACTTGAAATTCCTTAATCAGAGATTCATCCCTTTAGGTTAAACTTTGCCCTTTATTAAAATGCAAATACCTCCTATTATAGGAGGGGTAATGTATTATTTCTATACATTAGAACAGATCAGTTATCAGATTGTTTTTTCTTTGCGATTGATTCAGGGAATTTGAGGGTAGTAGGGCCCTCTCCCCCTTTACAGTCTGGGCTCTGTTCAGCATTCAGAACATGGGTAGAGGTAAATTGACTATTTTTCAAGGAACCAAAACTATCGCCAAGAAGACTCACACAATTGGAGTGAGACTAACTGGGAGTGGAGAGGATGGGTTTTTTCACTCCAGTGGCTGTCAGACGTCTCTCAGGACTCTTTTGTAAAAAATAATATCTTTCATCTGTAAAAAGATAAAAATAAAATGAAACTATCAGTAGTCCTAATGCAAGACATCGCTTTTGGCTCCCTCTCTGCCGCCTAGCTCTCCTTTCTGTAAACTCTAAGCACTGTTAGTATAAAGAGACAGGGCCTCTGAATTAATTATCCAGTCTTGGCATGTACCTGGCAGGGTCTGGAATTGGGAATGTAGACCCTTAGGGACTGGAATAAACAGGCTGTTTCTTGCTTCTTCCAAAGCTGACTTTTAGCAAGTGGTTTCCCCTGTGGCCTGCTATCATGTTCCTATAAAGCTGCTCCTTTGTCACCTTTGAGTTTAAATTTAGCTGATGTTTTTCCTTACACTTGGGGAAGCGTTGACTTCATGCCCTTTGGGGTGAGGGTAGCACTACAAAAGGTGTCTTCATTTCTTGCACAGTGACACGGGAAGTTCATGCTTCTGCAAGTACTTCTGATTTTGAAAAAAAAAAGGAGAGAAAATGACTTGTTTACAAGAACAGTACTGAATTCTTCTGCCAGGGGAAAATAGAGTAGATCAGTGGTTCTAAAACTATGGGCTGTAGACCAATTGGGGCTGTGGCATGATGGCAAAGGGTCCAAGAAGCCATGGAAAGACAAATATGCCCTCTATAACCAAAGTGTCTCACATACATGTGATAATATTTTTCAAGTGTATGTAGATGCTATTGTAATTAAATTTATAAATAGATACTATTATGATCAAATTATAAATAGATGCTATTGTGATTAAATTATAAATTCATTTAAAGGCACTACTGAATTCCTAGTAGCTTTCTGTCAACATGTATTTTTTCAATCAATGAATTCTAATAGTATAGCTATTACCATGTGGGGTCGTGGTAAAATTTTCAATCTTAAAAAGAGATTCTCCAATCAGAAAGGCTGGGAACCACCACACTCAATCACCTCATCCTTCTGGGTGATTTGTCCATTTTCCCCTGCCTTATTCTCAGAAACCCATTCTACCGTCAAGTCAACATGTCAACGAGCATTTTTATTAAGCACCTATTATATGCAAGACATTATGAAGAAACTTTCATGGAGTATATCTTTGTGACAGTCTCAGAATCAGGCAAAAATACGTCTTTTGGTACCTGGGGTCTTTGGGACCATTGGAGGCCAGAGGATTAATGATAATAGCTTGTTAATTGAAGTCAGAGGGCCATGGGTCAAGTATGAGGGGTAGGATTGTGATGTGCCTTGATGTTGTCTTCTCTGTAACTCAGTTCCTTTTAAGGCTACTGGCTCAGACCTTCAGATTGTCCACTTAGATCCTAATGACCTGCTTGACCAAGAATCCTTGCTGGGCTGAATAATTTTCCAGAGAGAGTGGCTCTTTGTGAATATGCAGAGGAGAGGGGCAGAACTGACTATGGAGCTAGTAAGGAACAGATGAGTTTGCTGTTGAGACTAAGGGAGACATCAAGGTAATTGCCTGGGAGTTTTATTTGGTGCCCACTAGCCTGCAGCTAGAGTTCTCTGTTTATTATTTCTTATTTATGCTGCAAACCAGCAGGCCTCCATGGGGTATAAGTCCTATTTGTCCTCACAACTGTTGCCAAGGTAAACAAAATAACAGAGAATGTACAGATTAAAGTGGGCAGCATCTTAGATCTGGGGCCTTTGGGGTGATTGGAAAAGGTGGCTGAATAATGCATCTCTCTGGGCTGGCCTGGTAGTAGGTGAGACAAGCCTTTAGTCTGCAGGTGGGGGTGAGGTTCTTGGGTATGGGCGGTGAGTGACTTATCCTAAGGACAGTAGAGAGAGTTGTGTGCTAAGGAGATGAGGGCAGTGGGAGCCAGAGAGCCTAAACCTAGCCATTTGTTATCTGTAATTAAATTTAGCTAATTTCATTCTGTGGCACAGAGCCAAGGAATCAGGGTTCTCAAAAAAATGTTATTATCTCATCCCCTTTTGTGAAAATGTCATCATGGTTCAAATGGAACTGGAAGAAAGGACATTTTTGAGATGTTCTTGGTCCCATAAATGGGTTTTGTTCTGTTCCTTCAGCAATAAAGTCGTTCTCATGTCAGGGCCTCGAGGAGCTGATTTAGATGAAATGTTACATTTGTACAATGATTCGATGGACAGACTAGAAAGTGCTTTCTCTGAACAAATATAAGAACTAAAAGTGAGCAGCTAACTGAGAGATCAGACAGACCTGAGCCCTCAGGGTGCCGTGGCAATTTCTGTTCACAAACTAGTTCTGACCATTGCTTTTTATATGTTTGCCCTTCTGGGGGAACAAGTTAGAAAAATGGAGACATAAAGCCAAGACAGGATCTTGGTTTCAGGAACTATAGATTAACTTGGCCAATCACCAAGAATATGTCTGTGTGAAAACTTCTGTCAGCTCCATTTTGTTGGGAAGACCTACCCACCAATTGGACCCATCACATATCTTGATGATGAGGACCTTAAATTGCTCAAAATCAGGCTTTCTTTTGAAAGTTATCCTAGGGTCAACATAAGATGCCATGCGGTTGATTTGAAACAGAGACCCTACTCTATTTGGATTTTTAAAAGCTGCTTCTTCATTTTCCTTTTCCTACCAGTAATTTCAGTTGTCCGGCCTCCCCTTCAGGACCATAGGTCCACAGGCTCATCCCCTCTGCACAGTGCCAACTAGCCACCAACCATTTATCTGGTGCCTTCTAGGTGAGGCATAGAAAGTACAAAGACTAGGGTGACCCAGGTGCTTGCCTTCAAGGAGCTTATACTCCATTATGCTCTGACATCCATTTTACAAATATGCCACCCCTCTTTAAAGCAACTTTGTGACTAACTTAAGATTTTTCTAGTGTTTAAGCTTTATTTGATTCTTTAACCGGGGTCTAGGAAGAATTTATTTGATTGTCCCCTGTATAGCATCAACCTGGTTCTAACAGACCACAGGAAGGGATGAGGCTGTCTTATGCCCTATCACTTCTAAAGGTTAAAAAGGCGAACATGACATTGCATTACATTTATAGAAACCATGGAATTTTAAAAGAGGAACAAAAGAATCCACCGGCCATTTAATTTGATTGTCACAAAAACCTCCAAAAATCTGCCCCTACAGAGCTGATTACTTATAGGTCTGGTCTTAGACAGTGGGAATATGGTAGATCTATGGCGGATTAGCCAAACCTACTCTTCCTATTCTCCTTCAAATCTTGGCTACCATTCCACACTCACTGTGGACATCAGACACCTCCTCCCAGGTCCTACCTACCCATCACCTTTAGTGGTGGGGAGGAGAGTACTGTCCCTGATAGGTGATCTGCCCTGGGGGCCTGTTGTGAGAATCTCACATAGTGAGATGCCTAGGATCAGTGAATCAAGGAGAGCAGCATGTACTGGCTGCCTCCGTGTCCCTGCCAAAATAAACTCAGTCCCTCGCCCTCCCAATCCCTGTCTTCTTCTGAAACCCTTCTTCACTGTTAGCAAACTTCCCTCTGTCCTAGGTTTCTTCCTTGCCCACGATTTCTGTTTTATCATGTTCACTGCATTGGAGCTTTCTGAAGATGCCATGTCTCTTGTTACCCTCTCTGAAGCTAGATGTTCCTTTTCTCCCATCCCCTGACATACATTCTGTCCTGAGGCAGCCCATTTCGCTTTTGTATAATTCTGTTAGCAAGCTTTCCTTGTATCAAGCCAAAATCTGTCTCTCTGGAGCTTCTTCCCACTATTCCTAGTGCTAAGAGAACAAGTCCAATATCCCTTCCCCATGGCATTCTCACAGATACTCAAAGACAACTATCACATCTCCTTCCCCCTCCCCTCATGTTTTCTACTCTCCAGACTAAACATTCCCAGTTCTTCTGACAGATTCATTAATTACTGCTTTTTTCACCTGGCTATTCAACTAATTCTGAATCTATCTCATTGTACCAGCATCAAATACCCATCTTTCTCTCTTGTCTATATTAGCACAAAAGGCTTCATCAAATGCTTAGTGAAAATCTAGGTAAGTATGGCCACAGCATTTTCTTGTTCTTCTAGCCTGGTAATCTTATAAGAAAATAAAATGAATATAGTGATTATTGGCCCATTATTGACAAAGACAGACTATTAATGATTGTCGCTGCTCTTTCTTGATGTTCACAAAACATTCCTTTAGTAATGTGTTCAGGAATTTTGCTAGGACTTAGTCATACTCACAAGCTTATGGTGTGATTACTCCACTCTCTGTATTCAACAAATATTGTGTGAGCACTTACTATGCACAAAGCTCAATGGGGAAAACAAAGATGAATAAGTCATGGTACCTGCCTTAAAAAGTTTATAGTCTAGAAGGCAGAAGATACCTATGAAAAAAATATCTAAAACATAAGGCGAGATATAAGGTGTCTTTGCCTGGGAATGGTACCTCCCATTAGGTATATACATACACATACCTATACCTATATATGTATATGCCTAGATATGCATATGTTATATACACATGTATACTGAAGCTTTTACAGCTTAAAATGGCATTAAAACTTTTGGGATACCCAGTGTACATAAACATGTGTATATGTTCATATGTGTGTATATATATATGTAAACACATGTGTGTATATATTAAAATATAGTATAATGTGTGTATCTATATATATACATATATACATATGCACATAATGACATAATGGGTATATGTATGTATATATATTCATATATTGAAGCTTATTAGAGCTTAAAATGGCATTAATGTTTATGGGATGTATTGTGTGTATACACATATAATGTATATATCTGCATATTCATACATGTGTATGTATATACATACATTAAAGTTTATTAAGGCTATTAAAAACTTAAAAGTTTACTAAGACTTTTGGGGCATAGTTGCTTGTAGTTCAAACTAGGAAATAAAGTTGGGTGATAGCAGAGGATATGCGGAAGAGCTATCCATGCAGCATAGGGGTGGGGCCCACAGACATCCAGAACTGATTGCATTCAGAAGTAGAAGGAGGAGGAACATTGAGTTTTTCAGTTTCTCTGTCTGGGAGAACGTCGTTGCCATTAACAGAAACAGGAAATGTAGGCAGGAAAAGCATCTTTGGGGAGCTCAGTTTTGGGTAAGGGTTTGAAGAGCTGATGGGTTATCCAGGTGAAGACATTTGGTAGGCAGTTGAAAACAGAGATTAGGAAAACAGTCGGTATGATATAGATATATTGGGGGGACTGGCATGGAGTTGATAGCTGAAGGAGTGGGAGGTGATATGATCGTGGAGAGAGTGTATGTAGAGAGGAGGGCTGAGGCAGGCAGCAGCTTCAAAATCCCTTTCATGTAGGGAAGGGTAAGATGAATGGGAGATGGAGAAGGAAGTGGGGAAGCTCAGAGAAGTACCAGCAGAACCAGGATAATTCAGGGGCACAAAAGTCAAGAAAGGAGTATCAGGGAGAAAAAAAGGTGATTTAATAGATGTAGAAAGGTCAGGAGATGAGGGCTGAGAAAAGGTCACTGGATTTGTTCATTAGGTGGTGACCTTTGAGACAGAAGTTAGATTTCAGGACAGTAAGAATGAATTGGTGCTGGGAATATATGGGCAGATTGTATAAACTATTTTTTTTTGTGGGGAGGTTTGTAAATAAAAGGGCAGAGAGAGAGAAACATGGAGACATGGAGGGAGAGAAGTTGTTTGTTGGGAGAGAGAGAGAGAGAAAGAGAGAGAGAGAGAGAGAGAGAGAGAGCCAAATATGTTTGTAGACAGTGGGACAGGATCCAGAGGGGAGAAAAAAGTCTAGGTATAATTGATGGGCCAAAGTCCTAGAAGAGGAGATGGATAGAATTAAGAGCAGGGGTAGAGGAAATGAAGTTTAGAAAGAAAGACCAGGGATTTGGAGCTGGAGTGGAACTGAGATAACAGAAGTCTAGAGAGGCGAACAATCTGTCCAGTCACACAGACAGTAAGCAGCAGAGCTAGAATTTGAACCCTCAAATCATTCTTCTTCATACATACACAATATACATATATAAACTTATATGAACTTACATGTATATGTATATATACACACACATATATCATACATATACATGTATACATACACACACACACACAGGCACACACACCCCACCCTAAGTGACAGACCTGGGATTTTACTGTAGATACAGCACTGTGCCTACTCCATTACATTACCTGTTCTGCAGAGGAAAGGACCTTTCTCCCTCTGAGAAAGGGGAGAAAAAGAAATTCTTAGCTGGAGAGGAGGCAGATTAGAGCTGCTTAGGAGGTTGGCTTCTTGAGGAGAGATGAAAAGGATTAGAACCACAACCTAGGGAAATGTGAGCTGAAATCACCCAAAAGTAAATAAAACGATTGCCAAGCATCCGCTAGCTATGGTGCTCAAGATTTCACTTTGGCCTCCGTCTACTTGAAGTTCTGCATAGTGCTATTTTTTTTCCCCTTCATCATTAGGAACTAGTAGGATATAGTCAGAAACGAAAGATTGTGAGCCAGGAGACCTGGGTTCTAGTGGGTTCTAGTCTCAGTTCATTCTTGTGGACCTGTGCTCTTGGTTGGGGCATTCTGACTCTTTAGGCCTCCGTTTTACAGAAGTCAGAGCTGAAAGGGGCCTTAGATAATGTCTCATCCCCATATTTTGCAGAATTTGGATGGAGGCACAGGAGGTTAAGTAACCATTTTGAAGTTAAGGAGTTAAATTTCTTGAAATTATATGACATGATATATATTCTATGATACTGGATATTATATGACATGATACATCATATATCATATCATATTATATTTTATTAAAAATATAGCTAAGTTAATATCCCTCCTATGCCCATTCTTTTCCTGTATCCAAGTTCCCTTCCCAGCCTTCTCTTGCCATTTAGCTGCCACTGAGAACCCATGTCTCACTTTTTGCCTCTGGTATTATTTTTTATTTTAATTTTAAACTGGGCTGATGATTTCACTGACACAGGGAACTCTCTACACCAAAGCACATCAGAACCTGCTCTACAATTTACATTCTTAGAGAGCTGCCTAGGCTCTCTAAGTGACTTGCTTAGGATAACAAAACCAACTTTGGGACAAAGGAAGGATTTAAAAAATAAATATTTAAATTTTCATTTATGGAATAAAAGAAGCATTTCTATTTCTATTATTATTTGAACCCAGGTTGTCCTGAATACCCCAAACTGTTTCTCCTTAAGTAAATATCGTTTACCACCTAGCCTCTCAAGTGTGGTACTTGTCCTTTGTGGCGGCACCTGGGGCTTAGGCTCAGAACAGGATTGAAGTCCAGTCCAGTGTCAGGTTGGCTGCTCAGTGATGTACCAGGCCAATTTTAGTTTTTCTAAAACATTAACCTGCAAAAGGTCACCCACTCTAAGTAAGAAATCAGCTGAAGCACAAACTGAGAAGCTAATGTTATAACTTAAATTGTGGGTTGAATGACTCATCTAGGGATTACATTAAAAAAAAGCCCAGTGGATCTTATTATGCAATTTGTTCAAAGGCACTGATACCCCCAACTGTAACAAACTCCCTCCCACAGACAGATTCAATCTCACGTATTTCCTCCATTACTTCAACAAAATTGGTATGCTCCATTTTTTCTCCTTTTCTTTCAACATTTTCTAACATAGCTTGAATAAGATGTGATATCAAGAAATGGGCTAGTGAGTGTCTAAAGAAAAACAAATTTTGTACCACTTCGATAAAGATGGGGAATGTGTGAGGGTTCATTTCTCCCTTCTAGCTGATGATTTCTATGCCTGTGAAGAGGAGTCTTAGGTCAGGGATTTGGACTGACTCTGTAAGGTCAACAAAGCCATTCTCTAGTACTTGAGGCAGGGCCATATGGAAATTGCCCAAACCAGACATTCATATAAAAGCCGTAGTTTATTTCCCTTGGTTCTGTTCTCAGGAGAAATGGAGGATGGTCATTATCCCTGAATGCTCTTGCCATAGGAGTTTCAGCTGAAGGACCTGGGTTGTTAGTTTGGAGAAGAAAAGAACTGGAGAGGGAAATAGAAGAGGGATTAGATTTGTTCTCTTCGGTCCTGGAAGGCACTATTAGGGACAGTGGAAGAAAGTTACAGGAAGACTAACACAAGCTTGGCATAAGGAAAAACTTAACTCATAGGAGCTTTCCAGAAGAAAGGGCTTCCTCTGGAGGTAGTGGTTCTCTACCTCACTAGAGGTCTTCAGACAAAGGCTGGAGACCAGATATGTCACAGATGGAATTCTTGCTCAGGTATGAGATGGAGTAGATGGCACGATCTCTGAGGTCCTTTCCAACTTGGAGATCATGGGATCATTTATTCAGAGCTGGAAGAAACCTAGGGTCTATTTAGTACCTTTCCCTTTACAGATGAGGGAGCTGAGGCCTCTTTCACAAAATTCTATAAGTAGTAAATGTCCGTGTCAGAATTTGAACATAGGGTCTCTGATTCCATAGCTAAGGCTCTTTCCATGAATCTGACTAAGGAGCCTCTTAGTTTCAAGGCTGCCTTTCTACTTCCTGGGCAAGTCACTTAACTTGTGTTTGCCCCAATCTACTGGAGAAGGAAACAGCGAACCACTCCAGTGTCTTTGCCAAGAAAACCTTATGGACAGTATGGCCCCGGGGGTCCTTGGAAACAACAGAACACCACCACCACTACATCAGAAACTTCTTTCTTCTTCTGGTTCCAGTTTAGTGGCCATCAGGATATAGTTAATTACATTTTTCCGATGGATAAAAATCTTATTCACTATAACTTGGAATGGAGCATGAAGATCTCACAGGAGCAAAGTATACTTGGAGTTGGAGAAAGAGATGAAGAAAAGTACCCTGACTTCTGCTAGGGAGGTCTCAGTTCTTCTCTCCTTCCTTTGAGGGAACATGAGCCACCACCGAGGGCCCCTTTCTTGCTGCTGGGAGAAGTCCTTGCCTTGAGGGAGAAGTCCTTCCTCTCCTCAAACCTTATGTCACTCTAGGCCAGGAAGTCCAGCCCACAGAAACCAAATCCGAGTAGTCACTGATTAGGGCTTTGTGGTGAGGCCGAGGAAGGGGGTAGAATCTCAGCGCTTTCATCCGTCTTGGGTAGAGATGCCCAGATGCCAAGCAGTGGCTGATGTAATATAAGCAGTATCTCCTCCCTCCAGGACCTAGATCAAAGGCTACAACCTCTTTAACCATCATATCCTTGGAGAAAGAATAACTTGAGGAGGAAGTGCCATATAGGCAGTAATGGGCTGGGGTCATGGATATCTGTTTGTAGTGAACCAGTGCCCTATTAATGTACATAGGCTATAACTGACAAAGAGCTTGTCCAAGGGGATATGGACAGACATAATCTGACGCACAAGAAAACCTTCGAGTTGCCTCCATTAGCAGAAGGGCAGCAAAGCAAGGCACAGACACAGAAACGAAAGGGAAGGCCCCTGGGGAGTCCTAGGCTTCTCTGGCTTGCTTTTTTTTTTTCTTTGTGGGTAATTTTTTTAAAAAACAAGTCAAGATATGCATCAATATCCAATCAGCTCCCTTAGATTTCCAAAAATTTGGTAGTTGCATAGAGGTTAATCATTTTGCATTAGAGGTAATTACAGGTAATCCACCCAATGCATTTCAGAGTATTGGCTGAATTTGTGGCATATACATAGATCAGCGCTGTGAGAACCAGAAAAAGGTGAAAACCAGGGGATGATACTTCCTTTGGATTCTTGCAAACAGAACCTTTTTTCGTGGTATGGATAAATATCTAAAAGTTAGCATGGGAAAGAAATCCTTGTGCTTTTCTCTTGCAAATGTCCAGATGTCCAGCCAGCCTGCTGTTTCATCTCATTTGTAAGCCAAAGTAAAGCCAGCTCCTTGAGCAGAAGTGGGAGCTAAACTTTTCAGAGTTTGGGGTTTTTTTTGGATCAGATTTCTGATTTTGTAAACAACGTATACCTTTCCTCGCTCCTGGCAAACCTGGGCATACATAGCAGGGCTTCATCGGAGTACAAATGTGTTTAATAAAATTCTTTTTGAAAAATTTTTTGGTTTTTTTTTGGAGGGGGGAAGGCAGGGTAATTAAGGTTAAGTGACTTGCCCAAGGTCACACAGCTAGATAAAATTCTGATACATCATGACTGACTGCAAGGGAGGACAGAGTAAAAGGACTAGGGAAGAGACAAATCATTGTTGTTGGCCCCTCCAGGCCTTATTAATTATACCACTATTTTGTCTTTGTTTTTCCAGTACCTAGCATAGAATCTGGTTATGCTTAGTAGGAGCTTAATACACGCTGACTGAACTGATCAGTGAAACAATGTCTGTCTGTGTGCTCCCATTCCCATCCCCTTCGGAGCTCAGCTCTGCCATTCTCCCAACTGCAAAGACTGGACAAGTCACTGAGCATCACTGATCCCCCTGGGGATCACTTTCTTTATCTGTAACATGAAAGAGTTGTATTGTAGGATTTCTAAGGTCCCTTGGAGGTGTTTAAATCTATGCTTCTTGGGCTCTGAGACCAATCTTCAGATGCTCCTGTGGACTCTGTCCTCAGCCTCCCTCAGCAGCAGGCAGAAGATGAGCTGGGAGACAAAAAAGGGCTTCCGGTTTTCTATCAAAATCCGTAGTGAAAATATAGAAAAGTGTCAATAGAGGACAATGGTCCAACTAAGGTGGGGAGGGGGGCAAATAAAAATCAGGGATTTTACTGGGGTACTAAAATTGAAAGAAGTACTTTGTTTCCCACAGAAAGATCACAAATAATTTAGCTATTGGCATCATATTTAAGGAGACAATTGAGTGGCTCAGTGGATAAAGCACAGAGCCTAGAGTCAGGTAAGACCTGAGTTCAAATGTGACCTCAGACCTTACTAGCTGTGTGACCTTGGGCAAGCCTCTTACTCCTGTTTGCCTCAGTTACCTCATCTGCAAAATGAGTTGAAGGAAAAAGTAAACCATTCTAGTATCTTTGTTAAGAAAGCCCCAAATGGGGTCACAGAGAGTTGGACACAGCTGAACGAAATCATATTTAAAAATAGGCAGCCTGTCCAAGTTTCCTTAGGTTTACCAAATGACTTGTTGAATAGAAATGAGACTTCTCATTGGGCCCCAACTATTGCTCTGAATATTCTTAAGCCCATATTCTCTACTTTTCTGTTGTAGCAGCACATAAAAAAAGAAATCCCCTCTACTGTATGCACAAATCTCACAACTGAGCTTTTGGGTGGCAAAGCCTCAGGAAAGGTGGCCCCATATACATTATCAGTTAGGCCAGGTGGGAAAGCCATTCCTGGTGTGAAAACCCTTATGTGTATGGGGCACTCTGCCCTGCTCCCACACTACTGTGGGTAAGTAAGGCTTGGGCCTCTGCTGCAGCAAAGCAAACCAACTCCCAGCATCCGAGGCCAGTGGAAGGGAGGAGTTCCTGGAGACCTCAGCCTAGGCCTCCTTGGCAGAGGTGGGTTACCATAGCAACTGGGGGGGGTGGGGTTCAAAGTCTGGAGTAGAAGGGAGGGGCAGTTAGGGGGGTTGGGGACCTGGTGTCCAAGGGGAGGGAGCCCTCTTTTCAGCTGAGGTTCAGTAGCTGCCTCATCCCTCACCCCTCAGCCCTCTGTTTTGGGGAAACTGTTCCCAGTTCTTTTCAACCCCAGAGCTGAGAGAGACACGCTGCCATCGTGATTTTCTCCCCCAATTAAGGGGGTCATCCATTGAGGGGAAGGGTAAAGGCTCATTTCCCTGGGGGCTGGGTCCCCCCTTCCTCTCTTCTGTTCTTTCCCCACGTCTGGCTTCTCAGTCTCTTTCCCGGCTTCCCACCTCTGCCTCCTCCCGGGGTGTCTCCATTTCTGGTTACAGCTATTAGGGTCCTGTGTCCTCTTAACTAGCCGTAGGTACTTGTGCTAATGAGGTAAGCACTTACAAGCAGAAGCTGTAGCCTGTGGGGGTGGGGCTTGGTGGATAGAGCCCTGGGCAAGGAGTCAGGAAGACCTGCCTTTGAATTTGGCCTCAGTCTTGAATTCTACCTTTATGACCTTGGGTAAATCACTTAATCTCTGTCTCAGTCTCCTCATCTGTAAAATGGAATAAAAGCATCTACTTCCCAGTGTCCTTGTGTAAGGATAAAGTGAAATTATTATTTGTAAAGCACTTTGTGAACCTTAAAGCGCCGTATAAATGCTGGATATTATTAATAGTAAGTGACGGGTTTAAAGGCAAACAGGAAGCTAGCAGATTCGGGATTTGAACTCAGGTCTCCTCGATAGACTCCAGGGTCCATGCTTTTTCTATCATACCATGTGTTTCTCAGGTCAGCCCACAAAAGCAAATTCTACCCATAATGTGAGTGAAATAATAACAGCCTGGAGGTCAAGTCCTTTTCTTGGGCTCCGGGAGGCCTCTGAGCCCCTCCTGACCCTAAAAAGGGCAGGAAGGAAGGAAGGGTGCCGATTGGGAATCAGTTCCCAGGGCAACGGGGAGGAAAGGCTGTGGCAGCAGCAGCCAGGGGGGAGGGAAGAGGCAAGGAGGACAGACAGCTTTTGTATGGAGCTCTGGTAGTGATGGTAGGAACGAAGCTAGGGCTTTTGTAGTCAGAGTGGAGGAGGGTTCCTGTGGTAAGAGGGAGGGAAATCACCAGCTGTCACGCCCATATCACTTGGAAGTCAAGTGATGGTGAGACCGAGACTTCTGCTGTTGGAAAGAATGACTGTTATTAATCTGTTTTCGTGGTTGATATTTTCCCGTCACAGCAAGCTCTGCTGCTCACTTGAGCTAAGGACAAAGAGGGCAAAACTTTGATCACAAAATTAACTGGGATGTAGTTGTCAGTTTCTTGCTAAATTTGGATTTTGAGGCCACTTGGGAGCAGTGGTAAACCTGGGTCTGAAAAGGCTATGTCATCAGAGTATGAGATCGAGGAGGACCTAGCAAGCTGGGAAGATTTCTGTGATGGTCTGTCTGTCACCCAACTTGGGCTGGTCCTTGGGTGTCTTTCACCTGACCAGAGCTGGCCCTTGGGACATGTGCTTGCTAGAGGCCATTGGATAATGAAATTTTAATATTGACTTAACTGTGTTTTAACGTTGGGGGAAAATGAGAGAAAAGTTCATAGTCTCACAATTCTTATTTACTTCCTTGGGAGAATGATGATAAAGACGACATTTTAAGAGTCTAACCCAAACTCTCCAAGGCATTATTAGAGGACTCCATTTTTATTTTATTTTATTTTTAAAAATTGATTTATTTACTTTTAGTTTACAAGATTCAGTTCCAGAATTCCTTGAGTTTCAAATTTTCTCCCCTCCCTCTACCTCCCCCCCCCCCATGACGGCATGCAATCAAGTATAGAATCTGCAAATACTTTCACAAACAATGGGGAAAAACGAAACAAATCCAAACACAGAAAAGAACGAGAGCATGTAGATTGCTTCAGTCTCCATTTAAACTCTGTTCTTTCTAGATCTTTCTCTGAATGTAGGTATCTCCTTCCATCCTGAGACTTGTAGAGTTGTCTTATAGCTGTGCATTGCTGACAAGAGTCCAGTTTCTCAAGGTTAGTCATCACACATACAACGCGTCTGTGATTGTGTACAAATTTTTCCTGGTTCTGCTCTTCTCACTTAGCTGGTTGGGACAATTTGGAATTGTCCTAAGTGGGTTGGAAATAATAAAAAATGAATGAAAAAAGTGGAGATTTCTTTGTTATGTATAAAATTATTTGTAGTAGTGCTTTTTGTGGTGGCAAAGAATTAGAAATCAAGGGGATGCCCAGCAATTGGGGAATGGCTAAAAAATTTGTGCTATATGAATGTAATGGAATACTATTGTGCTATAAGAAATGAGGAGCACACGGACTTCGTAATAACTTGGATTTATATAAACTGATGCTGAGTGAAGAGAGCAGAACCAGGAGAACACTGTACACAATTACGGACACATCGTATCTGTGATGTCTAACTTTGATAGACTGGGCTCCTCTCAGCAATGCAAAGTTAATAAGACAACTCCAAAAGACTCATGATGGAAAGGGCTGTCCACATCCAGAGAAAGAGTTGCAGAGTATGAATGCAGATTCATGCATGTGGAATTTAAAAGTCACCAAAATTAAGAAATTATAATAATGATCCTTTGAGACAAAAGTACTGTTTCTAGCACAGGACAATCTGTCCTTTTACCCTGGCTGACTCCTTGCTTAGTCTCTCCCTCTCGGCTTCCTTCAAGACTCAGTTTAAATCCCACCTTCTGTAGGAGGCATCCGTCTACTCCCCTTCCTCCCAATTTATCTTGGACATGTCTTGTACACATGTAGCAGTTTGCCTGTTTTCTTCCCGTGTTAGAGTGTGAGCCCCTTGAGGACAGGGATGCATTTTTTGTCTTTCTTAATATTTCCTGTGCTTAGTCCAATGTCTGACTCAAAAGCCCTTAACAATTGCTTGCTGAGTCAGCAGCTGTTGTACATTAAAGGTAGAGAGCCAGGCTGGATTTGGAAAATAGTGAACACATTCTTTGACATCATAAAGATAATACTGGCAGCTCTGTGAGTTTGTCCACTATAGATATCAGTTCTATTCTTCTGCTTACTTCTCGGTTTCCGTGACTCAGTTCACGTGCTTCTGAGCTGTTGCCTTGAATTCTGACCAGGCCTAAAGGCTAACTGCTCATTCTCTGGGTTAAGGCTGCTGCATGCATGTCCAGGTCTAGCAGCTAAATCTTGTTAAGATTTATTAGTACTGTGAAAACATGCCAGCATCCCTGCCATACTCCTGCACAAAGCAAGTGGCCCCTGATCATATCAGAGTTGTCATTAGGGCAGTTTTTTCAAATATCTACATGATTTAAATATCTGAGGTTATAATGAAAGTCTGCTCTGATTCTCGAACTCCTGGCTTATCTCTGGCACTCAGTTTGAACAATTTCATGCCCTCCCCAGGTTGGGGAATTTTCAAATCAAATCAAATCAAATTTTCAAACAGCTACACAACTAATAAGTATGAGGGTTGGGATTTAACCTCAGATCCTCTGATTACAAATCCAGTGATCTCATATGCATTTCTTCAGAAAGTCGTGTTTTACTGCCTCTAGTTACGCTTAAGTTTGCCTATTTTTATGTCGCTAAGGCCAACAGACTGGGTTAGACCATAAGCTTTTGGGATTAAATGAAATCAAGCTTCTCGTTGAGAACATAGTCCAGGCAGCAGTTAAGAGAGGGGGGAAATCCGTTGTCATAGGAGGTCCCATTTAGAGTTCCATATCAATCAAACATGTATTAAGGACCTACTGTGTGCTGGGTACAGTATTAAGCACTGGGGATACAAAAAAAAGGGCAAAAGGCAGTTCTAGTTCTCAAGGAGCTTATAGTCTAAGGGGAGGGGTGCATGATAACACGCAAACAAATACATACAAAGCAAGCTCGATAGAGGAAAGATAGGAAATAATGAACAGAGGGGTTGGGGAAGGCTTCCTGTAGAAGGTGGGATTTTAGTTGGGACTTATTTAAAGGAAGCCAGGGAGGTCAGTAGTTGGAGCAGAGGAGGGAGAGCATGTCAGGTATGGGAGACAGAGAAAATGCCCAGAGCTGAGAGATAGAGGGTTTTGCTCATGGAATTGCCAGGAGGCCAGTGTCATTGGGTCAAAGAATCCATGCAGGGAGTGAAGTATAAGAAGATAGGAAAGGTAGGAGGGGGCTAGGTTGGGAGGGGCTTTGAGTGCTTTTGTATTTAATCCTGTAGGCAATAGGGAGCCATTGGAGTTTATTGAGTAGGGGAGTGACGTGGTTGAACCTGTACTTGAGGAAAGCCTGCTTCAAATGGCTGAATGGAGACTGGATTGGAGTGGGTAGGGAGAGGCTTCAAGTCAGCAGACCCACCAGTAGGGTGTTGGGATAGTCCAGATACTAGGTGGTGAGGGCCAACACCAGAATGGTGGCAGGGTCAGAGGATGTTACATGTTGAGGATATTAATATTCCAGAGATATTACAAAGATGAAGTAGACAGGTGTTGGCAATGGTTTGGATATGGAGGTGGCAAGAGACGGTGAGAAAGTACAGGATGACCCTGGGTTGTGAGTTTGAGGGACCGGGAGGGGGAGGTTTTAGAGGGAAAGATAATGAGTTCATATAGTCCAACCTTCTTGTTTTATAGATGAGGAGGAACTGTTGACTTATATGTGACTTTATATATGGCTACATAATAAGTATGAGGGTTGGGACTTAACCTCAGATCCTCTGATTACAAATCCAGTGATCTCATATGCATTTCTTCAGAAAGTCATGTTTTACTGCCTCTAGTTACGCTTAAGTTTGCCTATTTTTATGTCGCTAAGGCCAACAGATTGGGTTAGACCATAAGCTTTTGGGATTAAATGAAATGATTCTCATTTGCTGTGTCATTTCTGTGCAGATTCTGGGAAAGAGTTAGATTAAGGCTCCTTAAAAGGACAGACTTGGAGTCGTTTGCTAGAACTTTGCCAGGGCTCATAGAAGGGTGGGCTGCTCATTGGAGGCAGTGGTCCATCATTTGATGGAGCACATTCCTAGGAAGCTGCTGTGGAAATAGTTTGTTTATTTGAGTAGTTTTTTAATAGATTCTGTTGTAATGCTAATTGCCAACCAAAATGTTAAATGTGATAACCAGAATCATTGTAGCACGGATCCCGGTAAAACACATAACCTTCTTTATCAAAAGCACACAATTGTATGTCATTTGTTTATCCGAATTTTTCAGATCCAGTTGTTGTGTATACAGAGTGCTTGCCCTTCCAATTAAAACTAATCACTCACCATATCATAATTTATGTCATTCCTGTGCTCAGAATTGTTCACTGGGTAATCACTGCCTATTCAAAGACATATCGGGATCCAGTGTATATACTCCTGTTTGGCTTTGAAAGCCCTTCATAACCTGGGCCTTTCCCTTCCAGCCTTCTCATATCTTACTCCTGGACATCCAGGGACACTGGCTTCCTTGCCATTCCGTGACCAAGACACTCCAATTCTGGGCATTTTCATTGGCTTGTCCTCTGTGCCTGGAACTCTCAATTCTGCCTCCTGACATCTTTAAGCCACACTCAACATCCTACCTTCTTGCAAGAAGCCTTTTTGAGTCCTCCTTAGTCTTACTACCTTCCCTCTCAGGTTATACCCAATTTATCCTGTATATAACTTGTGTGGACACGTCTTGCCCATCAGAATGTGAACTCCTTAAGAGTACAGCAACTCCCCCATCCCTTTATTTATATTTATCTCCAGTGATTAGTACATTGAAGGTGGCTAATAAATGCCTGTGGACTTATCGATTTAGCATGGCATTCAAAGCCTGACACAAGATAGCTCAAACCTGTCTCTCCAATCTTGTCTCATACCATTTCTCCCTTGGATATACTGTTTCTAAGGTCAGCTGAATTATTTGCTGTTCACTGAATCCACTTATACCAACCCAGCTCTGTATCCCATGCCAATCTTTCTTGCTGTCTGTGGTGTAGTCCAAAAAGTTTGTCAGAATGGGAGATCTGGTCAAAACTTGAGGGATAATATTCCTCTCTGGGCCTCAGCTTTCCTATCTGTACAAGGAAAGCGTTGGATTAGATAATCTGCAAGGTTCCTTCTAGTTCTGACATTTCTACATATGCAATACCTCTGTTCTCAAGGCTGAACCCCTGCCTATTAAAAATCCCACCTACCCTTTGAGGTCTAAATCCCATAACCCTGTTTCCATAAAGCACCTTCAGATCCCTCTAACCAGAAATGACCTCCACCTCTGAAAGGGTTTTACATATTGACCCAAACTCACATTGCCTTAAGTCTTCTGCCTAAAGCTCCCATGTTCTTTCTTTCCATTAAACTAATTTGGGAAGAGGCTGTTTCAGTTTTCTTCATTTCTTCAATATTTTTAGTTTTAAGTGGGAGCTGGAGATGCCCAAATGACAAGAAATGTGAGATTAGGGAGAAGATGAGGGCGGCAGATCTGGCAGTAGAATGACCAAGGAGATTAGCTTCCCAAAGACCCTACTAGAAAGACCAGCTTCAGGGTTAAGTCTTAGGGGCTTGGCCATGTAAAGTTAATGGGATCTAAGATCTTCCTGCCCGTTAATAGGCCTCATGTGGAGCTCATTAAGGGAAACTTGATTGGGGGAGGTTTGTTTTTCAGGAAGGTCCACATCTTTTGTTTCTTTGTAATTAGGCAGTGGGTCACATGGGTTGTGATGCCCTCTGACCTTGAAGAAGGGTATATATATTCTGAGGTTAGCATTTTCCTTTAGGGCTCACTCAATGGAAGAGTGTTCTTGTGATTTGGCCAGATGAGACTCTGGATAGCCATTAAGGAGCATTCCAGCTTTGAAAAACCCAGATGTTGGTGCTTCTCTCTCTGGTAACTATATTTGTATTGCCTTGGTCAGACATTTGGATCTGTCTGTTGTTCTGTGCTAATTTCTTAGACAGTTAGAAACCCTGTCTGTTGGTCTTTATTTCTCTATTTTCTTTGGATTTTTACTGAAGTTGAAGGTGCTGACTTTTCCCCTGAACTAATGAATGTAATTTAAAAAATTGCTGACCTCTAAAGCAGCTATCTTTCCTAGTAAAGCAGATCTAAGAACTTGTGCTAGCAGCCATCCTGGGTATGCTAGTGTGGTTGCCACTACAGGCCATACTGAGGGGTGGGAGGGAATAAATAGCAGTCCATGTAGGAGATGAGAAGAGCATTTAGGGGAATATGAAAGAAAACCTACTGGGTTAAGTATACCTTTGAGCCAAAGCTATGGAGAAGTTTGAAAGGGTAAGATCTGGTAATCTAAACATTTCCTCCAAAAGTTACTTTATGGATTACACACACACAGACACACACACACACATATACACACTATAT
>JAQQSV010001462.1:29525-58747 GCA_028646515.1 Pseudochirops corinnae | reverse complement strand
CCATCCACTCTCCACCCTGTCCCTCTCCCTCTACAGAAATGTGAATATTCATCAGCCCTCCCCCCCACTCCCCTCCATCACCCCACCTCTCATCCCCCTTCCCTCAACTCTTCTATGTGGCAAGATGCCCAGTTTAGAGTTTATGTCATTCCTTCCCTAAGCCAAATTCCGTGAGAGTAAGGTTGACTCTTTCTCTTTTGCCTTCCTCTTTTCCCCCTCTATTGTAACATTTATCTCTTGCCAAGAGGCAATTCTTGATGCAGGACTGTAAATCAGGAGGGATGCTGGGGATGGATGTCTAGATTTATGAGTAATCCCAATGGAGAAGCTACCTGAACCCATGGGAAATGAGACCCCCAAGTGATAATGCAGAGAAAAAAAAGAAGAGGGCCCAGGACAGAACCTTGAGGTATACCCATAGTTGTTAGGTACACCATAGGAACAGTCAGATGAGGAACCAGGAGAAAGCATCACGAAAACCTGGAGAGGAAAGAGGATCTAGGTTCTAGCAATAGTGGTGAGCAGTGTCATGCTGCAGGAGAGGTCTAGCACCAGATAGAGTGCTAGACTTGGAGACAGGAAGACCTGAATTTGAATCCTGCCTTAGACACTTAAGAGATGTCATCATTGGCAAGTCACTGAACTTCTTTGGGCTTCAATTTCCTCATCGATTTGATCCCAAAGACCCCTTTCATCTCTAAATCCATATCCCTATTCTCCTATGACTTGTCACCTGTGTAAAAGATGGCGTGGAAAGATTTGAAGCAGGGAGACCAATGAGGAATCCATGACCTTAGTCAGGTGAGAGATCATGAAGGCCTGAGCTAAGGTAGAGGCTATGTGAATAGAGAAAAGAAGATGGATATGAGATGGTTTGGGGTCATAGAACTGACAAGATATATGGCGCCTGACTAGATATGTGAGGTGAGCATGAGGGGTCAAAGATAGCATTGAGGTTCTGGATGTATAGAAACAACAGTTTGGAGAAGGGAGAGGTTAGGGAGGGAGAAAACCTTCTGTTTAGGTGCATTCATTTTGAGAGAGTCTACATTCAGTGGAGATGTCCAGTGGTTAGTTGTTGTGGGTCTGGATCTCAAGAGAGAGAAACTAGAGCTAATTATTTGTATTTGGGAGTACTCTTCAAAGAGGTGATTGAACTCATGCCAGTTGATGAAACCACCAACAGACAGTAGAGAGAAGAGAGGTCCCAAGCAGCCTTGGAGGGTACCCATGATTGGAGGATAGGATTTGAATGACCCAACCATAGAGTGACACAGTGGTCAGAGAGTATGAGGAGAACCCCAAGAGTCCAAGGCCACCAGCGCAAGGGAAGGAGACAGTGTTTAGGAGTGGGTAGGTGGTCAGCAACATCATAAGCTTTCCAAAAGGTCAAGGAGAATGAGAATTGAGAAAAGACCATTGGATTTAGCAAATGAGAGCATTGGTAACCTTGGGGGAGCATTTTAAAGTAGAATGATGGGATTGGAAGCCACATTAAAAAACAAAATGCAAAACAGTTACATGGCATAGTGGATAAAGCACCAAGTCCAGAGTTCAGATCTGACCTTAGACTCTTATTAGCTCTGTGACCCTGGGCAAGTCACTTAACTTCTTTCTGCCTCAGTTCCTTCAACTGTATAATAATAGTACCTACCTCCTAGGGTTGTTTAAGTGAGATAATATTGGAAAGTGCTTTTTGCACAGTGCCTGGCTCATAATAGGCAATAAATGTCTCCTCCCCCATTGATGTTTTTTGGTTTTGTTTTTATATCCTAATAATTTTTTAATCTGACAGTCTTCTTCGCACCCCTGCCCCACAGTCAGCTTTTCTACGTTAAATGAGAAACACTTAAGGAAAATGGACAGCAACTTTGGTAGTATATGTGATGTTCTGGACTTGTACTTCACCTTTCTGAGGAAATGAGGGAGATATATTGATTGGAAACTCAGATTGCAGTAAGAAGTGACTAGGTGGGTAGGAAGGAAGCCAAGAGGACAAATGTAACTATTTCTTTCTTAGAGTTTGTCATTGAAAAGGAAGAGTGATAAGAATGATAGCTTGAGATGATGGCAGAATGAGATTGAAGATAATAAAAGGGAGTGCTTGATGAAGCAGGCTCCTGGAAGAGATGAGACAATTGGGATTAGGACTTCAGACACATAGAAGAGAGTGGCACAGTCACTGGTGACTTGAGAGAAGTTTGCATAGTGTGGCGATGGACACAGCCTGATGTAGCAGTAGAAAGAGCCCTTGTTTGGAGTCAGGAAAGCTGGCTTCTGTCCTGACTCATGTGTGATGACACTTCAGCTGGGTCATCTTGGGCACATCACTTCAGCTGGCTGAGCCTTTTCATTTTTTTTTAAATTTGTAGAAGGGCACAAATACTTGCATTACCCAGGGTTAATGTGAGTAAAACACTTTGGACATCTTGAGAGTATAAGAGTGAGTTGCCATTTGTCATGCTTGGCAAATTTCCTCAGGGCTAGAAGATATAAGTATATGATATAAAGAGGTTGAAGTAACGGAATAGAGACTACTTTTAGCATAGCTGGTGAAAGAAGAGAAGAGAGGCAGCTCAAGGCAGTAGAAGGTTCAAGCAGAGGCTTGGCGGGGGCAGTATTGGAGAGATTGGAGAATGTTGACAGATGGCAAGGAATGAATAAATAAAGGAGAGATTAAAGAGGTATGAGTATCATTTAAGGAAGAACTTCTTAGAGGAGATGGGAAGAGCACAGGGAGAAGACATTGTGCCTGGCCAGGTAGGCAGGATCTGCTTTTCCCCTGAGACAGGAAAAAGGAATTAATGACAAAAGTTTTGGAAAGTGAGGAGAGTTGAGAGTGCTACCTTTGAATGGTCTCAATGAAGTAGGAGGTAAAGTTACTACTAGTTGTGAATGTGTTTCAGTGGCTGAGGCTGGGGGAGAAATACTGAGCAATAGTGAAGGTTAAAGGTTATGGGGGTATACATGTATAATGAATGAAATTAGTCCAATTTTGTTGTTATCTCTAGTTTTGTTTAGTAGCCATGGAGCAGGAATAGAGAGTTCAAATGGTCCCAGTTACTCAGAGTTGATGATTAGGGTGATAAGTCAGGCAGAGGAGAGATTACAGAATGGTGGTGAATCGTGGAAGTTGACCCATCTTGAGGTCCAGACTGGTCAGGGAAATGAGAGCAGCTAGAGGGGCAGGAATAGACTGGAAGGTCATGACACCATTTATTACTTTGGCATGACTCTCTTTATCTTCTCTCTCCTACTCAACTGTGCTTTCCTACCTTCCCTTTTCCCTGTTAAATAAAATTCATTTTTTTAAAGAAATTTGCATTAGAGGCTTTATTTTTAAGCAAAGAAGGAAAATGTGAAGAGAAAAAAATGTGCTAAAAAACCCCACATCTCACTCTCACCAGTACAACTTGTATGGATAGGAATCTGAAAACCAGCTCATCTTGACTTTCTTTTTCTGTTCATGGTCCCACCAATCCTGTCCATCTTCTGCTTCCCTTCTGTCCATTGTCTGGTCTTATAGATAGATTCTGCCTACAGAATGTCTTCCCCCGTATCTTGCATCTAGACCATATTGTAAGACTCCTAACTGTTTTTTCATTTCCTGCCTACCTCTCTTCCCCCACACTATCCAATTTACACAATGCTACCAGATTAATTTTGGTAAGACTCCCCCTCCTCCAACTCTCATAAGGTCATCTCTCTACCCAGGTATATTTAATGATTATCAGTTGTCTACCAAAGGAAGTCCACACCTCTTACTGCCTTAATTTGGTATTAAGAGCCCTCCACAGTCTGGCTCCCTCCTACGTCTCTAATTTCCGTACACACTATAGTCTAGTTTGAGGTTCTTGACCTTTCTCTGCTTGTCCACCTAGTGCCTTGGCTCCCTCTTTTCTCTCCACCTGGAACATTCCCCTGACCACATCTCTGCCTGCTGAGATCCTCCTGAACCTCCAAGGACTAATCAGTGGAGTCTTATTAAGTGGAGTCTGCCACCTGCCCTCAGATGTGACCCTCTCATTTGTCTAAGTCCGAAGAGTACATCTGGTACTTAAAACGCTGCATTTACCATTCTCATTTATGTGTGTTCTCCACTAGCATTTGAGCCGTGTGAGCCCAGAGATGTTTTTAGTCTTATTTTTCTTACTTAGTAGGGTTAGTATCATTTTCAATAAAGATTTTTTTTAATTGAACCAGACAATGGCCTTTCCTTTTTAAAAGCTGATCTTTTTATTTACATGAAAACGATATCAGGAAGATGGGTTTACTCTATGCTTGAATTTCCCTTGATTTTCTTCTAGATATTGCTTAGCAGATGAATTGAGACTTCAGGATAACCAGACCATCCATACAAACCTCATTTTATTAATGAGGAAATTGGCTTAGAGGGGGAGGTGATTTGTCCAAAGTCCTGCAGCTAGCTATTGGAAGAACTGGGAGAAGAATTGAGTTCTGACTCCTAATCTGTGGCTATTAGTCCCCACCTCAAAGAGTCCTCTGCTTTTAGTGAAATTTGTTTGAAGTATAGGAGGAAAAAGACAGCTTAAATTTTAGCTGAGATTTTTTTTCAGGGAGTTTGATGCCCCCTTTTTTGGAGTCTTTCCCAGACTTCTTACAAACCTATGGGGGAGAAGAACAGAGGTTTGGATTAGTGCACTAATTAGTAACTTTGAATGACATTAAAACTCCTATAAAAAATTGCTATACAAAGAGTGGGGTAGTGATGCATAAAAACAAACAAGTATTTATGGAGAGTCATGGAAAATAGGTAGGTGGGTAAAGAAAAGAGTAAACTAAATGCAGTATGCATTAAATGCTCACTGTGTGGTGGAATTGGAGTGATTAAATAAGACAAGGGCCTTGCTTTCATTGATCTCAAAATCTCTTAGAGGATTTGTAAAGTATTTTGTGTGCATAATATTATTTGGGCTACACAACCATCCTGTGAGGTCGGGACTGTTGGTATTATACCTGTTTAATAGAGAGAAAAGCTAAGGCTTAGAGGGGGTAGTGACTCATCAAGGGAGGATTCAAACCCAAATCTTCCAGACTCTATCCACTGTGCTATGCTGTCTCTCCTAAGGAGAACTTGTGGAATTGCTAACTAAGAGTGTTGTCAGGAAGGGAGGCTTCTGGAAAATGAGTGTCAGAAGCAGTGAATCAAATGAGACAAATTTTGCTTCAACGTGAGTTTCAGTAAAGTGACCTTAGTTTCCTCATCACTAAAATGTGTGTGTGTGTGTGTGTGTGTGTGTGTGTGTGTGTGTGTGTGTGTGTGTGATTGTGTGTATGTGTGAGAGAGAGAGTGTGAGTGAAGATTCCTTTCCACTTACTAGCCTGTCATTTTCTGGTATACATGGAAATCCGATGTAACTGAACCCTACTTAATTTTAGGTGGACTTTCAAAAGCTGAGGTCACCTCATGCTTTGAGTTCTGCTAAACTTTGACTCATACCTCTCCTTACACCTTGATGGCAACAGGCCAGGACCCTAAACTCAAGCATAGTAGTAACCCCAAGAACACCAGTCCTGTTTCCAGACTGACCCCCTCCGTCCTCGTTGAGGGAAACAACCCTTATGGAGATACAGCCCGGCAGGAACTCCTTCTTATGATGCTAAAACCTCTGCCCCTTCTCAGCAACAACAGCTTTTAAAGACCCAGGAAAGAAAGTTCTCAGTGCCAAAGCCTTTGATACTTTCAGGTGGTTCGTCATCAGAAACAGATGTGGTTTTATCAATGGAAATGACATTACTGGTGATACATAACCTTCTACTTTGTTGCTGCCCCCTGAGAACCATGGAGCCTTTCTATCTGCCCTGCAGTTGTGGCCTGTGTATGTCATGGCTCCCTCTTCTCTACCCAGCCCCTACATGAATGTCAACTCCTTGAGCAGGTACTGGCTCTACTTCTGTTGGTGTTCCCAGAATTTAGCACAGTGTATTAAGGACTTAATAAATGCTTTCATTTGGTATTAATTTACACATAATCTCATTCAAGTGTAGATATTTTCATATTTTTGTGAGCATGGGGACAGTGCAGGGAACTTAAGGGAAAGATGAAAGTAGTTAAAAAGGCTTATTTCCTGGCATATAACCAGGTATTTAGATTTCTTTTATTAGGCACTGGGAAACTCGAACTAGTCACCTGAAAAATCAAATCAGTCATTCCTGACCTCATAAATGCTTTGTCTTTAGCCCTTTTGTGGAAAAGGGAAAGGAGGGAGTAGAAGTCTTGGTTATGGATAGTGGTGAGCACCAAGGAACATATCTAAGCTCTGACTTCTTTCCTTATAGCCTTGTTTTACTCTTTGCAGTCTTCTAGTCTCAGAACATCTTAGCTATTTGATAGGACCCAAATTCAGCCAAAATAGTTCAACAATGGCACCATCTAGTTAGGACCCTAAGGTCATCCTAAAATTTGGACCCTGTGGCCATTCTGCAATTAAATAGCTAAAATTGGTATGGGGATTGGAGGAGGAAAGTGATAAGGAACATTATTGAGGAAACAAGGCCTAGTACAGAGCTCCATTTGTTATGCAAAAACATTGATATTTCTAGGATTTGGGTTGGTATCCTGGGTCTAAGTAGTCTTCTACTTCCACCTGGAACTGAAAGTCCCCTCTTTTATCGTGAGCTCTGATTGGTGATCAATTCACCTTATCTTGTGTGGTCTCAGGCAGGCCCTTTACACTCTTCCCTGATGCCTTTGTCTCCAGCTCTAGCCCTGAGAACAGTTACGAAACCATCCCACCATCTCTGGTACGGGTGTGCCAATAGGTTGCCCCTTTACTCCAATCAGTGTTTTCTTTTAAATTCCCTAAGTGCAGGGACTGTCTTGGTTGTTTGTATGCCCTTCTCTTGCTCATTGTCTGGAACATAGTAAACACTTCACACTTTTCATTCATTTAGTCCTTCATTAAGCCAATAAAGTCCCTGTTCATTCAACAGGTTAACAAGTTTCGGGTCTGTTTGATAGAGGAAGGGAGCCGAGGAAAGTTTTTGAGCAGTAGGGAAGTGAGAAGCACGCGTGGCAGTTGTGTAGGACAGGGAGGTGGGAGAGACAGTACTGAAGTAAGGAAACCAGTTAGGAGGTAAATGGCAACACTCAGGGTGGTCACTCCGGAAATCTTTTCGTAGAGGATGAGTAGGGATCCTGGATTTGAAGCTGGCAGGGACCGTGACCATCTAGTGCACTCCGCTTCTTTTACAGATGAGGGAATTGGGACCCATTGACATTTAGTAACTGGACCAGATTCACACAGGTGGTAAACGGCAGAACCAGAACTCAAACTCAGGGACTCTAGACTCCAAATCTGGCACTTTATCTACTACACGTGATCAGGGAGAAGTAGATGCCTTGCTAACTTGCATTAGCAACTCAGTAAATATGTCTTGATTGAGAAAAGCTTAACGGCTTGAAAAAGGGAGTGCAAAAACTTCTCTGAGCTATTAGGCAAACAGAGCCTTGATGTCATTTTTTCTGTTGCTTGAAACATGTTTAACCTTTTGGGGGAGGGGGCAGGAAGAGCCTGACTCATTTTGATAAAGCCTTCCTCTCACAGTTAGGAGATATATAGGTTCTTAGATGATTCCCCATGGTCCCTGTTACAGATATTTTGGCATACAAATTAGCTTGGCCCTTCCATCCACCTGTTATTCTCTCCCTGGGGCTGGCTGCAGTGTTTAAAACCAAGCACCTATCCAGCAAACCAAAATCTATCCTCTCTGCTTTGCCTACCTCCATATAAGGGCTAATGGCTTATTTTCCTAGCGTTTCTACTGCTTGTCCTCCAGGAAAGGATTAGAAGCAGCTGCTGGATTTTTGACAGACTTTTTTTTTTCTCCCCAGGAAAGGATTACTCATCCAAAGAAAGCTTGAAATCCTATGAATTCCCCCCCAGTGGAAGGCCCGACCAGTTCTAGTTTTATCTCTTCTATGTTAGAATTAGCTCTTGGACAAAACTACTCCATAGGGTCATAGCTTTTCCCCTAGACATAGGTCACCTTTTTTCTGTCATGTAGAAGCCCCATGGCCTGGAGAGTCATACTCGAGTAGTCTCCCTTTCTGGACATACCTTTAAGGGCTAGAAAGCCTATGACTGTCAGTCCCCAGATTTTCTCCTTCAGGGAACTCATCTTGAATGATCTTTCACTGTGGCTAGGTAAGGCACCTTCTATGTACTTCGCTTCTGTCTTGGTGTAGTTCCCTTTCTCTGGTTCAAAACACAAAATGATTAAGTTTAAAAGGGGTGCCTTTAAAAAGGTCCGTGAGTCTATTAACCTGCCTTTATCAATCTTCCCTTTTCGTTATCACTTCCAAGAATAGCACCACCTTGCGTTTATATGGTACTTTGAAGTTTGCAAGTTTGTGTCTCCTACTGTAATATCATGTCCAAATAGGTATTTAATGAGTACTTTTGAATGGCAATTTTTTTAGGCTTTTAAAAAAAAATCAGTACCTGTGATTTCTTAAGTGTAGGGAATTCATAATATGAAAACTCCTTCCACTGATGCAGATAAGTCTTATTAACACTTTTAAGCACCTACCATCATTAGGGGGTTGGTATGGGTTCCCCACATTCAATTTTAGGGGAAAAGAAACAAAGTATGTGTTTAGATCTGTTTGGAGTCCCATTGTCTCTGGCTTCCTGAACCAGCTAACGGTTGGTTTTCTTGGCAGATTGTGGGGTCCTATTTGGAGCTCATTTGGTTTGGATTGAGCTCAAGGTTGCATTTAAATGGCTGAAGTTATCTTATTATTTATTGTGAACTTCAACAAGCCACCTGGTCTCTAAGCTTCCTTCTTTGGAAACTGACACCTACACCATCCCAGACAAATGAGAATATGTTGTCACTTCCACCATTTAATCTTGGCTGGCCTTCATTAAGGTGCCCCAGGAGAAGATACAGAGGCTTAACGTACATCTCTCTGCTGCTAAAGAACTTTTGGCCTTGGCTGCCTTCGTCTCTCTGTTAAGACCACAATAACGTAATGATACAACTTCATTTGGAAGAGGAGGAAACTGGGAGTCAGAGAAATTAACTAGATTGTCCCAGGTTACACAGGGAGTAAGTGACAGAGCAAGGATTTGAACGCAAGTCTTCTGACTCCAGTGCCAGCACTATTTTCGCCATACCATACTGTCTTCCAGTTGTTGCTGGGATGACACTAGGAGAATTATCAAATTCAGTAAAAATGTACATTGATTTCCTTATGCTGTTGCTACTCACAATAAGAATCTTTAATTTAAAGTTTCAGTAGGAGTAAAATGAAATGATCGTTGTGCAATCTCACTTCAGTGCAGTAGAATCAGGAAGAAGCAGCCGAGTATAGGGGGGGAAGCACCCTGGATTTACGAGAGCCCTAGGTTTGAATCCTGCTTCTAATGTTTACTAGCTGCATTTCAATGGGCAAATCATAGAACCTTTCTGAGCCTTGGTTTCCTCAGCTGTAAAATGCAGATAACACCAGCAGTTAATAACCTGCCTCCCAGGGTAATTATAAGGATAGTAACCACAGCTGATGGATAGCAATGTAAAAGTTCTGGGATTAACCTCACACACCTCGGTGAGGCCTTTAAAGCTCACAATCCTGCCTTCTTACTTTTCCAGTGTTGTAGCAAATTCCCTCTTTACATGTGTAAGGTCTCCCTGTAAGCTCCATCTCCCATTGGCTGTACCTTCCTCCTGGTTGTTGTCCATACCCGCCATGCTCTCCTTTCTAACTTTTATCTCTTAAAATCCCTGGTTTCCTTTAAGACTCATCCCAAGGACTTCCCTTTGCATTAAGGCCTTTCCTGGGGCTGGAAGCTCCCGGTGTCTTCTGCTCTTAGGTTGCTACCTTCATCCACTGTGTATTTGTCTTGTATGCACCAATTTATGTTCATGTTATTTCTCTAGAATGTGAGCTCTTCGAAAGCAAGGATTTCTTTTTTTTCTGTTGTATTCCCTGTTTTTAATACAGTGCCTAGAACAGGGCAGGCACTTAATACATGCTTGCTGACTGGTTAATTTGCAAAGTGATTTACACATGTGTCTGTGTAAATACTTTGTAAACCTAAAAGCATTCTATAAATGTCAGCTGTTACTACTACTGTGCTGAAAAATGGGGAATGGAAAAGGAATAATCCATGTCCTTGATTATCACCATTCCCACAAAAGTTTAACCAGTGTAAAGCAGTTACTACAAAGAGGAGGCAAAAAGAGCCAGAAATTGCCTTGATCAACAAACATTTAATCTCTTTGCCACGTGGAAAGAGGTGGCTGCTGAGCACAAGACCAGTTTAGCATGAAAACTCATGCAACACTACAGATCATTCTCATAAAATCATGAAAAGCAATAGAGGCTAAACCAAGCCTTTGGAAAACTTAGTGTGAACCCCAATAAAATCATCAAAGATCACCCCACCTCTTAGGAGGTGTTCTGATGGAATGGAAAGCACCAGGAGAGAGCCAGATTCAAACACTGCCTCCAACACTTACTAGCTTGTGACCACAAGAAAGTCATTCAGTTACCCTGAGCCTTGACCTCCTTCATTAATGCATTTAGGAGGAAGTCAACAAAGGGATGTAAAATGGAACACATTTATCAGTATTTTTATAATGATCTACTATCATCAGTGACTGTGGAACCACCAGAATTGGGCCCTAACAAGTCAGTTCCTGTTATGTTATATATATGTTATGTTATAGAACTTAAGAACTCAAGATGAGTGTTGGACCAGACCAGGTTCCCACTGAGGAAATCTGTGGCATCAGCACACCCTTGAGGGCATAGAAATAGTTTTACAAGATGTGTCCAGAAAGAAATGACACCGAAAGAATGGGAATAATAATGAACAATGTTAGTAGCCCCAAAAAAACAATTTAAAAAATATTGGTTACTGTTGACATAGATACCTCCTTTCTCATCTTTCTAAAATTTTTATGACAGTGATCTACAAATGGGTCAAAGATATCCTTGAGGAAAAGCTTTCTGCAATATTTTTCTATGGCAATCTCCATCATTACAATGGCAGATGACTAAAAGGTACAGAGAATACAAGAATGCTGAATCTATGGGAATATGGAAAAGAATGCTAGATTCAGAATTAGAAGACCTGGGTTTGAGTCTTGCCTCAGGCATTTACTATTTAAGTGACTCTGGGTAAAACACTTCTCTGGGAGTTGGTTTTCTCATCCATGAAATGAGATTTTGGACTAAATGAGCTGTTAAGGTTCACTATGATTCTACCATTCTGCAGTTCTTTTAGTAGGAGGGCATACCTTTGTGGAAACAGGCTCAGTGGGCCCCTATGTGTTCTGGCTTCCCTCTCTGTTTCTAGAGCTGCCCCTGGCCAATGAGTTAATGACCCTGATTGCTGTCTAGGTCTACGGCTTTGGGAAGATATGCCTAGTAGACAGGTTACATGTGCAATGCAGAAAGACTCTGGAAGCTAGTGGGATGGGGTGAAGCCCCTGGACATCATGTGGCTCACCTGTGATTGTCACAGAGATATAGTGGCTCTGGAAGAGGGTGTTGGGATTCTGACTCCTTGCACAGCACTGGTAGGTGCCGCTGTCCGTCACCTTGGCCTGAAGTATGGTAAAGACTATGGAGGTGTAGTGTTCTCTCAAAGTGGCTCCTTCTTCCCCCACTTCCACTTCCCTTTTCAGCTTTAGCTGCTTCTAGCTGGTCCCAGGAGAGCACACTTGTGCTACCTTGTTCTTACACCAAAACATTATCAGCCCCTTGGCCTCTTCTTTCTTATATGACAGGGTGCAGTTTAAACTCAGTTTTTCTCCTTCTCTCAAGAAAACTGGTTCTCTGGAGCTGAAGATAACCATGCAGCCTAGAACGTGAAGGGAAAGGTTAGCCTGCAGAAGCTGGGCAAAGATGGCAAAGATAGTCTTATGCCCCAAAGAGATCAGAAAAAAGGGAAAAGATCTGTGTCCAAAAAGATTTCTAATGGCTCTTTTTTGTAGTTACAAGGAACTGGAAACGAAGGGGGTATCCATCAGCTGGGGATTGACTGGACAAATTAGACAACAGGAAGACTGTTGTCTAAGACAAGCAGCAATAACGTAAGCACAAACAATTTTGAGAGACTTAAGTTGTATCAATGATCACTGGAGCGACCAGCCATGACTGCAGAGAATGGATGATGAAGCATGCTACCCACCTCATGACAGAGAGATGATGGACTGAAGAACCAAGAAATGGATTCAAGAAATGAGCCACAGGCTTTTCCACATGGCCAATGTGGGGATTTGTTTACAATGAAGATTTGTTACAAGGTTTTTTGGTTTCCCTCCATCCCAAAGTTTTTTGGGGGAAGAAATGGGAGGGAAAGAAAGTAGGTGCTTGTTAATTGGAGAAAAAAATAAAATCAGTTAAAAAAATTAAAACCTGAGTTGTATTTATTATTAAAGAACAAAAAATAAGGCTGGGCAAAGCAGGGATCAAGGATCTAACCAGAAAGGCATCTCTGTTCCTTCTTGTCAGTCATCAGTTAACCAGCAAGTCTTATTTACTGAGCACCTACTAGGGGAGAGAGATTTATAAGATAAAACTTTAAGGGACCTTAAGCCATCTAGTCCAACCTTCCCATTTTACAGCTGAAAAATCCTACTTATGTATGGTATCATCTCCTCCTTTAGAATTTAAGTTCCTTGAGGGTAGGGGCTGTATTTGCCTTTTTTGTTTGTTTTTTTGGAGGGACAGTTGGGGTTAAGTGACTTGCCCAAGGTCAGGCGTGTTAAGTGTCTGAGGCTGGATTTGAACTCAAGTCTTGGTAACTCCAGGGCTGGTGCTCTATTCACTGTGCCACCCAGCCTCCCCCAACCTTTCTTTGTATTCTCAGTAGGTAGCGCAGTGCCTGGCACAACTGAAAACATTTAATTAGTGCTTGTTGATTGGTTAATTGCCCAGGTCAGCAAGTATCTGGGGTAGGATTTGGACTTGGGTCTTCCAGACCCAGTGTCCAGCACTCTATCCACTGTTCTGTACTGTACTAGATGAGCTCTAGGTCCTTTCCAGTGCTGAGATTCTGTGATTCTGAGCTTCTTGCTAAGATTTCATGATTTATGTTTATGAGATTCCAAGATTCTGTATATAATTCTAAACTACATGCCTGAGACTCTATATATGTTAGTTTAGTCTTTTCAGTGCTTTGGGGGGCGAAGGGGGACAATTATAGCCTTCTCTTGTATCTTTCTCCATAGCCCTTGGCACAGTGCTGCTTATCAGATAGTAAAACTTAAAGAATATGGACTGATTGCTTTAAAAAAAATAAGACCCATGAATGGAAATTAACATGGGACCGTAGCATGAATTGGCCTTGTGACCTGGAAGTGAAGAGCCTGGCCTCTCCTCACCCTCGTTACCAAAGCAAAATGGTGGGGCTGCCAGTCCCCTTTCTCCATATACTCAAATTGCACGTTGTCTTTTTCTCTCCAAGGTTGCCTTCGATATTAATTTTAATCTGATACCTGGATAAGATGTTGGGAGTTGTGAGAGAAGGTAGACACATAGTATGATTTGTTCAAGGCTATGTGCCCTGCTTCTCATTCTCCTTCTCTTTCCCCCTTTTCCCCCTTTTTCCTTCAGCAAATGCCCTGAGCTCCAAAAATGAAATGACTTCCCTTGATGGCTTGTAAGTTCCTTATCAGTTTGTGATCTTTGAACAAAGGTTGGATAATCTCTTGACAGGGATGTTGTTGGCAAGGGTCAAGCCTTGGGTGGGGTATGTAGTTATTGGGCCTAAAGATCTCTGAGGTCCCTTCCAGATTTATGATTCTGTGAGATGATAAGAAGTCCTTACAACCAAAACAAGGGCTAGGATTATTCAGTTAATGGTTATGGCCTCCCTCAAAATAGACCATGAATACAACTGTTACTAAGGATCAGAATCTCAAAGTTAGATGAGACCTCAGAGGCTTTCTAGTTCAGCCTGTACTTCGTTAGGTAATCATCTAGCCATTACAGGAAGACCAACAACATCCCTGTCAAGAGATTATCCAACCTTTATTCAATGATCACAAATTGATAAGAAACTTACAAGCTATCATGAGGAGGAACTCATTACCTCCTGAAGATAGTCCATTTAATTCTGTGCTATTGTAAAGACTAGGAAGTTTGGTCCAGCATTTTCTGAATCTATCTAATTGTAGTCTACATCTCTCTCATCTTTTCCACAAGAAGACCAAGACAAAATTTATCAAATGCCTTGCTAAAATCTAAGTAAACTGTGTCTACCGTATTTACAGCATTACCTCCCAATACAATGTCTGTTGGAAAAGAACAAGAAAACCACACAGGGAGGTTTCATGCTGACTTTTTGTGGTCATTTGCCTCCTTTTCTAGATGTTCACCAGCCTACCCTTTAGTAATACTTCCTTCAGTTTTTCTAGACATTGAATATCACTGGATAAGTTACCTCACATCTCTGGGTTCATTTCTTTTTCTGTGATAATAGAGGACTGGCGTAGATCCTCTCCAGCGATTCTGTGATTTTTTCCATGTAACTCTGGGCAAATCACTTGCATCTTTGGGCTTTAATTTCTCATTGAAGAAATGAGTGAGTTGTGATCATTAGTCTCCAAGGACCCTTCATGTTCTAGTGTTTTGAGAAATTAGAATAATAATGCCCCCATTTGTATTGGGCTTTTAAGTTTTCAAAATGCTTTCACATACATTGACTCCTCACCAAAATGAGAGGTGGGGGTTATTCTTCCTTTCGACCCTTTCTCCCACCCTCATTCCCCTTTTGCAAATGAGAAAACTGAATCATAGTTAGGGAAATTGTCTGAAGCAGTGTCTAGATTTGAACTAGACCCCTTTCTTACCAGCTCTGAGACCTTTCATTGCAT
The DNA here is from genome assembly GCA_028646515.1 of Pseudochirops corinnae. Classification (NCBI taxonomy): domain Eukaryota; kingdom Metazoa; phylum Chordata; class Mammalia; order Diprotodontia; family Pseudocheiridae; genus Pseudochirops; species Pseudochirops corinnae. The sequence continues at coordinate 43,891 of JAQQSV010001462.1, read as the reverse complement.
TACACTGGTAGGTCAGGGATAGGGTAAAGTGGCCTTGGGAACCAAGTGAACCGGAATTGTTCCAAGATGGAGTTTGTCCTTTGAAAAATGTTAGCATGATTTGGAATAATTCTTTCCTTCCCCCTAAGAAGATGTTTAGTGGGCTCCCATTTGCCCCTCTCCCCGACCCTTCCAGCTGTGCCCTGATGTGATTTGCTTTCTAGGGGTCTGGCCTTACCAACTCTCTTTTTTTACATTTTCCGGTATTTAATTTATTTTAGTCAGCATTCATTTCCACAAGATTTTGAGTTCCAAATTTTCCCCCCATCTCTCCCCCCCCCACAATGATTTGGATTCCGATTACCCCTTCCCCCAGTCTGCCCTCCCCTCTATCACCTCCCCCTCCTATCCCCTTCCCTTTTACTTTCTTGTAGGGCAAGATAGATTGCTATACCCCATTGCCCGTATATCTTATTTCCCAGTTGCATGTAAAAAAGAATTTCTGACATTTGTTTTTAAAACTTTGAGTTCCAAATTCTCACCCTTCTTCCTTCCCCACCCACCCTCATTGAAAAGGCAAGAAATTCAGCATAAGGTATACGTGTGTAGTTATGCAAAACACTTCCATAATAGTCATGTTGTGAAAGACTAACTGTGTTTAAAACCATTCTATCTTCCCCCCAATTTTTTCTATTTTCTCCTTTGACCCTGTCCGTTTTCAAAAGTGTTTGCTTCCGACTGCCCCCTCCTCCAATCTGCCCTCTCTTCCATCATGCCCCCCGCTTATTCCCTTCCCCCTACTTTCCTGTAGGGTAAGATACCCAGTTGAATGGGTATGTTATTCCCTCCTAAAGCCAAGTCCTCATTCCCTCTCACCTCCCCCTCTTCCCCTCCATTGTAAAAGCTTTTTCTTACCTCTTTTATGTAAGATATTTTACCCTATTCTATCTTTCCCTCTCTCCTCCCAATATATTCCTCTCATACTCCCTAATTTTGTTTTTTAGATATCATCACTTCATATTTAACCCACCCTGTGCCCTCTGTCTATATATGTATATATACATACATGCATATATATGTGTATATACACATACAGAGATACATACATACACACACATATATATACACGTATATATATTCCCTCCAATTACTCTAGTACTGAGAAAGGTCTCATGAGTTACAAATATCATCTTTCCACATAGGAACCCTTACCAACTCTCTGAATCTCCACTGCTACTATCAGGACGACCATGAGCAAACATCTCAAGCCAGTTGCCATCAGCCACATCTAGGGCTGAACCCAAAGGCAGGTTCACTTTGGTGTCCCCGGCGTCTCCTTTCTGCAACAGACAAGCACAGGATGGACGGGGGTAAGGACGGTTGATGACCACCAGGGGCCTTGTTCTACTCAGGGACTTCAATTTCAGTGAACCAGAGCACACAAGTAGGAGGGTTGGTTGGGCAGGGAGAGGTCATCTAATTGGAATGGAAAGGAGTACATGGAAGAATGGGGGGAGGGGAATGAGAGGTGCAGAGTGGGGGAGAATGAGGAAAGAATAGAACTGAAGCAGGGTCAGAGACCTCAGGCCAGGAGAGAAGGTAATGAGGGAAGGGACACTTTAGTAATAGCAGCTTGATTTTATGTAGTCTCGTTAGTGGTATAAAACAATTTGCCCACAAGTACTTTGTGAGGTCGGGCAACTAGTTGGCTCACCAGAGTTCACCTCCAATCTGGCCTCAGACACTTACTAGCTGTGTGCCCCTGGGCAAGTCATTTAACCTTGTTTGCCTTAGTTTCCTCATCTGTAAAATAAGCTGGAGAAGGAAATGACAAACCACTCCAGTATCTTTGCCAAGAAAACCCCAAATAGGGTCACAAAGAGTCAGACCTGACTGAAACTATGGAACAACAAAAGAGGTCAAGGTGATTAGTGAGTGGTAACAAAATTAAGATGGCAGCTGTTTAAAGTTTTATCTAAAAGCAGGGGGGGGGCAGGGTTTAAATATGAGTGAATGGGACCTAGTAGAGTTAAGTTATGGTTTTTGAAAGTTTGGAGGGAATATGGAATGCTGAAAAACAGGCAGAAAGGGCCCCATGGAGAGGGAGAAATCTGCGATGCTAGAGAAAGAGCAGATAAATACGGAGAGGACTTGAGGCTTACAGCAACAGAGGAAGGCCATCACCTCCATTTTGCCTAAGGTGGAAGTATGAACCCAGACAGCTTCCATTTGTCAACTTCTTGCATTCTGGTTTGCAGACTGTGTGGCGCAGTGGAAAGAGCATTTAACTAGGAGACAGAAATCCTGGTTTCAAGTCTTGTTACTTAGAGTCACAAAATATCAGAGTTCAGAAAGACGTCAGAAAACATCTCCTACAACCTGTTCATGAACCTACTCCATAACGTTCCAAGTGATCATCTGCTTAAGAACCTGTAGTGATGAAGGAGCCCAGTATTTCCCAAGGCAGCCAGTTCTGCTTTTGGACAACTCTGTTTCTAATTTTCCCATCATGTTAATCCTAAATCTGCTTCTATTTTGTTGACATCTATGGCACCTTCTTTTCCCATCAAGGGCTAAGAAGAATATATTTAATCCTTTATCAATATGACAACCCTTCAGATAATTTAAAAAAACACTGTGTCCCTTTTTAAGTCTTTTTAGACTATACATTTTTATTTCTTTCAGTTGACCTTCAAATTAGAGTAATGGTGGTCCTTTACTACCTTGGTCACCTTCTTCTGAATGTCTCCTGTTGTCAGTGGCCTTCTTAAGAGCTAAGCATAATACTCCACAAATGGATTGAACTGGGCAGGTCTCTGACTTCTGTAGTCCTGGGCACTGAGTATGTTTTGCTTTAACTCAAGAGAAAATTAGCTGTGTTGGCTGCTGGGTCACACTGATGATTCATATCGATTTCGCAGTCCACTGAAACCCCCACATCTTGCTCACACAAACTTGTCATCCAATCATCCTACCTTATCTTTTCTTGTAAAGTCGATTTTTTTTTTAAACACAATTGTAGAACTTTAGATCATTCTGGAATAATTTTCATTCCTTTTTGGGAAGAGTTGCTAAACTAAGAATGCTATAAATATAATTTGCCTGCATTTCCCAGTCAGGATTTGGTCTGATACATTTTCTAGATCTGTTTGGAGTAGTTTGGTCAGAGGTGGTGTGAGGGGAAGGGGAAGGAGTTGGCTATATATCTTCCTGCTACTTCACCATTTTGCTTCCTGCTCCTGACATCACTTATTTTCGCAGAAGACATTCTGGTTCTTTGTAATCACTGCTTCCATTTCTGGATGATGATTGACTAACCATCTTTCTCTTTTATTTTAATTCACTTTTATTTTCAATTCCCAGTTCTTTCCTTCCCTCTTCCCTTTCTTCTACCCATTGAGAAGGCAAAAAAGCCTACTCAAAACCCATAACAAATTGTCCCTTTAGACTGGGATGTTGTGCTGTGCTCCCGGGATTAGAGTTGCACAGCTAGGTATTTGCTTTTCAATATCTTGTTCTTTGCTCAGTGCACAGCAAGGACCATCACTCATAACTGCTTCTTTCCACTGTAGATCTGTGACCCATTGGGTGACAAAGCAGCTAGATGTCACTTGTTCTGGTACCCAGCTCCTGTTGGGATCCCCTGCGATCTCTTTCTACCCTGGTACTTCTTTCATTCCAATCTCCTTTTTCCTGCCTTTGTGCTTCTTGCCCTGGCGCCCTATCCTAATCCTCTTTCTGTTCATGGGTGCTGGTAATGTTCCTGAATTCCTGGGCAGCCCTTGTCCCCAGTAGCTGCCTACATTCCTCTCTGTCTCCCTCGGCTGCCCTGGGCTGGAAGAATAAACTCACTGGGATTTTCTCTTGGTTTTTCTGATCAGAATTTAGTTTGGTGCATTTTCTAGATTGTTGTTGAGGAGGTATAATGGACAAACCAGATTCTAATGCTTCCTCTCTCCGCCATCTTGATTCCAACCACTAACCATCTCTTTTAATACATTCTAGAACTTTTCCAGGAATTGGAGTCAACTTTGCTGACCTAGAGTTTGCTAATTCTATTCTCTTAGCTTTTTTGAAAATCAGGACATTACCTTTCTGCAGTCTTGTGGCACCTTTCCTATTCTCTATGATCTTTTGAGTATCAGTGACAGCGGCTCAACAATCACATTAACCAGTTCTTTCAGGACTCTGGGATGTAACTTATCTGAATGAGGTGATTTGAATTCTTGAGAGACAGCTAGGGGGAATTCTTAATCTGCCCTGTGGCACAGTAGAATGAGCATTGGCAGTAACGTCAGAGATCCTGGGTTCAGATCCCACCAATGGCATTTCCTGGGCTTGTTTTCTTATTTGTAAAATGTGGAGGTTGGACTATATGACCACTAACGTTTATGCAGATTTTAAATCTATGATCTTTACTGCAGTGCTATATTGTTTTATTTTGTTCTGTTCTTTCTGGTCCTAAGATCATTCTCCCTGGCAGATGATTCAGAAGCAAGATAAAAATTGAACAGCTCTGTCCTTTCATCTCCTCTGCTTTGTGAGCAGTAACCCTGAACCTTCTCTGATCCTTACTTCCCCATCATGACTCAAGACAAACACAAAACTCCTTTGGTTGACCTTAGCCTTCTGTTCCCCTTAGTTCATTCTGAGCTTTAATACTCCTGACATTTTTAAATTAACACCATCAAAATTCAAAAAGATACCAATAGGTTTAGAAGATCATCTGAGTTAGCAAGATGAAAAAATAGGGATAAATTTAAAGCTTTGAGCCTATATGGTATAGTAGAAAGACAGCTGGAATTGGAGTCATAGGACTCATGTTCGAATCCTAGGTTTTCCATTTATTACCTGAGTGACCTTGAGCAAAAGTCATTTAACTTTTCTGGACCTCAGCTCCCACATCTATAAAATGCCAGTTTGGACTCAGTTGACCCTTAGGGTCCCTTCTAGCCCTAAATCTATGACCCTTTGAACTTATAATCAATTGTATGTTTGCAAATATGGATAGAGATCAGTATAAAATGGGGGAAGATATCAAAGACTTCAGCATTTTGTTGTGAAATGTCTGCCCCCAAAAGCTCATGCAAATCTGAGGCAGGAATCAAAGAAATATAGTATCTGGAACATAAGTGGTCATAATTTCAAAGCATTCTGCACTGGTTCAGACCGTATTTGAAGTCTGCCCCTTGGGGGGGATGGTCTTAAATTATATCAATAATTACAAAATAAAGACAAGAGCAATCAGTAAAACTTCACTTAGAAGCTGATACTGAGCTGCATCTTGATAGGAGTGAGAAGTCTGTGAGGCAGAGGAAAAGGAGAAGAGGGAGTTCCTTCTAGGCTGGGTAAAGACCCCAGTAGCAAATAGACCAGTATGGTTTTCCAGCCATATATAGTGCACAGAATGAAGTTGTGTATACAAAGAAAGGTAGGAAAGGTCCTGATTTTAAAGATCTTTAAATGTCAAACAGAGGAGCTTATATTGTGACCCTATAGTATATTGAATAGGAGGTTGACATGGTCATGTCTTTGCTAAAAGAAAATCAATTTGGCAGCTGTTTGGATGATGGATGAGGAGACACTTGAGACCTGAAGACCAATGAGGAAGCTGTTACAATAATCTAGGCAAGAGATAAATTTTTCTAACAATTAGGAAACTTTAAAAATGGAACATACTGTCTTGGAAAGTGGTAATAATAAAGTTGCCTATCATTTGAATAAGTTAAGCAGAGGTTGTCGATGCTTTAGAAGAGATTCTTTTTTTTAAGCCTTTTTTATTTTTTAAAGATTTTATTTTATTTTTTGCTTTTTGGAGGGGGAAAGCAGGGCAATTAGGTTAAGTGCAGTATGTGTTAAGTGTCTGAGGCCACATTCAAACTCAGGTCCTCCTGACTCCAAGGCTGGTGCTCTATTCACTATGCCACCAAGCCGCCCGTAGAAGGGATTCTTTAGTTACAAATTGTCTTTACCTATAATAGGAAAAAAAAATACTATTTTAAAAAAGGAAAAGATTCTTTAATGGCATGGGAAGTTGGAAGAGATGACCCCCCCAAAGGTCTCTCCAAGTTTGATTATGTGATTTTTTTTCCATATAAAGCCCATCTCCAGACAGGTAGTTCAGTATTCTGACCACTAGAGGGTACTGCCTTCTGTATTCTAGTAAGAGTTGGTGCCACTAGAAATTCCAGTATCCATAAGGCAGTCTCTATGTCCCACTCTGGGGTAGTTCAGTTTCAGTCTGGTGGTAGGTTATAAGTTCTCCTGCTTGGGGGGAAGTGTTCACCTCTAATTTGAGTGGCTAGGGAGATGCAGTGAGGGGAGGGTTGGGCTGGGGGGATGGTCTTAAATTATATCAGTCATTTTATGATCTCAAATTTTAGAATCATGAATTTAGAATTCATGACTTTTTTTAAAACTTTTTTTGGAGGGGGGAAGGCAGGAAAATTGAGTCACATAGCTAGTAATTGTTAAGCGTCTGAGGCCAGATTTGAACTCAGGTCCTCCTGACTCCAGGGCCAGTGCTCTATACACTGTGCCACTTAGCTGCCCCCCATGACTTCTTAATTACTCTTTCAGTTGGGCATACAAACCCAGGACCTTCAAGGATCTCTTGGAGCCATTACACACTTAAATCATCTCTTTCTTTCCTCTCTTCTAGCCCTTAGACAGGAACTAGAATGGCCTTTAGGGAGAGGCATAAAAATGAGCCATTTTGGGTTGGGACTGTCACCTCATGAGACTTCCCCTTGGGATGAATGGATCCTGCTCCAGCTGTTAGCAAAGCCCCATTCTCTCTTATTTTGTTGAGTCTACCTTTGTAACATCAACATTGTAACATCCCTTCTCTCCTCTGCCGCTTCCATCATCCTATTCCTGTAGTGGCATGGGTATGTTGTTAAAAATTTAACAACTAGATCTCCAAAAACCACTGTCACACTTTAAAACTTAATCTCCATTACTTTCTTAAGTCCAGAAATAAACAAAACAACAAATTAGGCCCTGATTTTTAGTGTCTAAGGTGTGAATCCTCACACTGAAAAGTTAACAATCAGCTTTTGCATAGGCTGATATTGGTCTCCTTGCCCCAAGTCTCTCCACAGTTCAATCCATCTTCACTCAGCTGTCAAATTGATTTTCCCAAAGTGCAGATCTGATTATATCAAGCCCCCTCCCCATTCAGTAAACTCCAGTAGCTCCCTATTATTTCCAGGATTAAATATAAAATTTTCTGTTTGCTTTTAAGCCCTTTATAATCTGGCTCCTTCCTACCTTCCCACCTTTTCTCCTTCCACATACTCTGTATTTCAGTGACAGTGGCCTCTCTACTGTTCCTTGGACAAAACACTGCATCTCCTGGTTCCAGGCATTTTCCTTGGCTGCCTCCATACTGGGAACAGTCTCCCTCCTCCTCTCCACCTCCTGGCTCCCCAGGCTTCCTTCAGGTTTCAGCTAAAGTCCCATCTTCTGCTGGAACCCTTTCTCAGTCCTCCTTAACCTTAGCGTCTTCCATCTGAGACAACCCCTTGATTTACTCTGGACATACTTTGTTTGCATATAACTGTTTCTGTGTTGTCTCCTCTACAGGAGAGCAGGAATTGTCTTTTGTCTCCCTAGCACTTAGCAAAATTGGCTATGCCAGTTGTTCAGCATCAACATACTAGTTGATCTACTGACCCACCCACTGCCATTGGTGGCCTCCTATGAGTCACTGGGTCTTGGGATTAAAAGGAATGCTTCTGGAAGCTTAGCTGGGACAGCCTTTCATTTCTATCCCTCATTAAGCATCCATTTAAAAGTGATCAGGGAAATAACAGCAGGTTGAGAAGATCAGCCAGGGGTGGGGAACCTTTGGCCTCCAGGCCACATGTGGAATTGCCTTCTAAATCCTTGGGTGTGGCCTTTGGATGGAGTCCAAGTTGTACAGAACAACTTTTATTAAGGGGATTTGTTCTGTGAAGTTTGGATTCAGTCAGAGAGGCCATACTTGAGGCCCTAGAGCAGTGGTTCTCAACCTTCCTAATGCCGCAACCCTTTAATACTCGTATGTGGGTGTATCTGCATGTGGGCAGACCCGCTTGGAGACGGATAGAGGAGTGGTGTCTTGGTTCCTAAGACCATTGGAAATATGTGACCCCTGTGAAAGAGTCATTCAACCCCCCAAAGGGGTCGCAAACCACAGGTTGAGAACCACTGCCCTAGAAGGTCACCTGTGGCCTGGAGGCTGCAGGTTCCCTACCCCTGGGAGTCTAAACCATAGAATTCTCAGGATCAGAACAGAGGTATGTCAGAAACCCCTTTTTCTCTCTGGTCCAGACTGTGGTCACCAGCCCTGACTGTGCTCTGTATAGAGTTTCTTATATACATGAACGCTCAAAAAGGATTTCTCTGGGCTTCAAAGAGACCAAACCTAAAGCTTAGTGCTCGCTTTCTCTCTCTCTCTAGACCAAGAGTGGTTTTTTTAAAAAATCATTTTCATTTTCAGAGGATGGAGAACATGTAAAAGATTTTAGGGATTTTATGAATTGTAAGCTCGGTATCAATCACTGTGATGTCTTCCACAAAGGTTCATGTGATCCAAATTTGGGCTTGTGAAGCTGGAGGATCCAGATCTGATGGCTGAGTAGGAAAAGACTGAAGGACCTTCCTGCACAACCCTGCTAACCAAACATGGCAAGGCTTTGGTTGCAGAGAGAAGGAGCTAGTACACACATGGTGAGTGCAGTAGTGAGGGGTAGGCACCCTGTTGCCTGTGGGCACTTGCAGAAGAGCAGAGGCCCTGGTCTCAGTGCCAGGACAGAGAGGGCAGCTGTAGTTTGCAGCCACTGGAGAGACCACAGGGAGCAAGATCATTTGTGGGACAGTGTGACTGAGGTTGAGCCCCAAGATAGACCTCAGAAAATAGCAATAGGAAGGGCCTGAGGCTTGGGACATCATTCCCCAAGACTACAACTTGATTACATGAATAGCTGCTAAAAACAAAATAAAACGAACAAAAAAAAAATAAAAAGAGCAAGCAAAGGAGAAAGAACCCAACCATAGATAGTTACTATGGGAATAGAGAAGATCTGGATTCATATTCAGAGGAAGATAAGGGAGCTAAAAAAGCTATTCCTTTTTCAATGAGAAATGTCAAATAGTCCCAAACACAAAAGGAGATTTTGGAAGGACTTAAAAAGGACTTAAAAATCAAGTAAGAGAGATCAAGGAAAAGTTAGGGAGGAAAAAATGAGAGCAACTCAAGAAAATCAAGAAAATTGTGAATCAAAAACTTAAGGAAGAAAATAATTCCTTGAAAACTAGAATTGGGCACGGGGAAGCTAATGACGTTCTAAGACACCAAGAAATCATAAAACAAAATCAAAAGAATGAAAAAATGGAAGAGAAAGTGAGACATCTCTTTAGAAAAACCACTGATGTAGAGAACAGAGAGAGGAGAAATAATGTAAGAATAGTTGGACTACCAGAAAATTCTGATTAAAAAAAACAAATCCTGATATAACATTGCAAGAAATTATCAAGAAAAGTTGCCCTGAAGTTCTGGAATAAAAAAGCAAAGTAGAAATAGAAAAATCTACCAATTACCACCTGAAAGAGATCCCAGGAGGAAAACATACAAGAATATCATAGCCAAGTTTCAAAGCTCCCAGATTAAGGAGAAAATATTGGAAGCCACAAGGGAAAAAAAAAAACAATTTAAATATCATGGATCTACAGTAAGGATTACATAAGACCTAGCAGCTACTATATTGAAGGACCATAGGTCTTAGAATACTATATTCTGTAGAGCAAAAGATCTGGGGTTAAGACACAGGGAAATTTACCCAGCAAAATTAAGCATAATCCTGAATGAAAAAAAAAAATGGAATTTTAACAAACTGAAAGGCTTTCAGTTTTTTTGTGACAAAAACCCCAGATTTTTTTAATGGAAAATTTGACATATAACATCCAGGAGAAATATAAGGTACTCTTATGATTGTTATCATTATTTGAGTAATTTGAAAGAAAGGCTTGGATTGAGCTGAGTATGATTGGCTGATTCTGAAAAAATAAAACTGTAAAGAGAGATAAAAAGGAGTAATTATCTCATACAAATGAGGCACAAGAGGAGAAACTGATACTGAATAAGCTATTGGGGGGAGGGCAGTTAATGCTGGAACTTTCCTCTCATCGGTAATGGGTTAAAGACGGAACAACACATATATCTAGAAGAGTATAAAAGTCTTCTAAATTCAGAGGAGAGGAGAGGAAATAAAAGGAAAGGAAATAAAGAGACCAAAGGAAGGAAATAAAAAAGGAGAAGGAAATAAAAAAGCTAAGGGGAGGGGGAGAGGATAAGGGAGGGACTCTTAGAGGGGCAGGTAGGTTAAGGAATAGGAGGGCAAGGGAGCAGGTTGAAGTAAAGCAGAGGGGTGAGGAGGGATAGGGTAGATAGGGTGAGAAGGATGGTGAGAAAACATAGAAAGGAGGAAAATATGTAAGTAATTGTAAGCTTATAATGTGAGTGGGACAAATTTACCCATAAAACAGAAAGGGACGGCAGATTAAACATTTGAGTTCAACAATATATTGCTTTCAGGAAACATTATAACAATGAGAGATACACACGAAGATAAGATAAAGAGCAGGAATAGAATTTAATGTGTAAAAAAAGCAAGGATATTAATCATGATCTCAGACAAAGTTAAAGTTAAAATAGATTTAATTAAAAGTGAAAAACAGAGAAACTACACTATGTGTCTACAATATTATTCAGTATTGTTTTAGACCATTTAAAATACCTGAGTGTATACCTGCCAAAACAAACACAGGAACTGTATGAACATACACGTAAAACACTTGTTATACAAATAAACTCAGATCAGAATAATTGAAGTAATAGTTATCAATTCATGGATAGGTAAAACCAATATAGTTTTTTAAATGACAATTTTACCCAACAAATCTACTTATTTAATGTCATCCCAATTAAATTACTAAAAATTTATTTTATTGAGTTAGAAAAAATAATAACAAAGTTCATTTGGAAGAACAAAAGGTAGGAACTTCAGGGAAAAGAAAAAAACAAGGAAAAAAGATGTAAAGGAAGTAGATCTAGCAGTATCAGACCTTAAACTATACTATAAGGCAAGAACATGGTTGAAATGTAAAAAAGAATAATTTCTATTATCTTGAATTAAAATTTCTTTGTATAAATAAATACTATGTAGCCAAGAACAGAAGGAATGCAGAAAATTGGTGGGAAAACTTTGATAGACAATCTCTCAGATAGGATATGATTGGGTTGGAATATTGCTGTGGTGTAGGGGGAGAGAATAATGGAGGGACTTGACATGATAGAAAAACATGGAAAGACTTGGATTTATGAAGGAAGATGCTATCCACCTTTAGAAACAGATGATGGGAGGTAATAAGCATGGTATGGTCTTACATGTATGTGTATTAGTGTAGATGTATATATGTGTGTATGCATCGATTATAACTTAAATATAACCTTTAGGAGGGAAAAGAGGGAAAAAAGTCAAAAGTACACAGCAGAGAACAAAGGAAACTAATAAAGAGTCAAAGAAAAGCTGCGCAGCTTTGAAAACAATGTGTGATATTTATTATATAGGTTTTCTTGAAATAGAGATTTATTATTTCATATTGAATCCTCTCTTATGGTCTGCTGTATACATAGCAACGTTCCCCGCTCTTTGCATTTTGTATTTAAGTTTAAAATTTTTAAAAATTACCCAAAATGTGAAAACAATACCTAAACACCAGTCAGTAGACCCATGTATTTCAAACATTCAACACAACCAAATTCTCCTACAGTCAAATCCTTGGAGCTTTTGAATCAGACACCACTAGCTCTGAATGATGCAGAGTCAGCTTTTTCTTCATGTTCAGATTTTCCCTGTGCTTTCAGAGTACACAATTCAGGAGATTTAGGAAAAATACTCATTCTCTTACCACCTCTTCCTCAGATACGTACTACCTGAAACGTTCAAGCATCAAAAAGTCCTTTCTCTCACAATCAGCAGACCTACCTGGATCAACAAAATCAAGGACCCAGAGATGTGAAGTTCCTAAGTATTGGCAGAGCCCACCCAGACCAGTGAATCTGTCTCTCTCTCCGGCAGTGGTGGAGGTGACAATAAGAATGGAGGCAGTTATAGAAGGGTGTGACAGTTGTCCCCAAAGTTAAGGATCGTGCCCCAAATCTGTCCTGATATCTGCCCCACTCCTCCATCATTCATCCTGGCTGATAATTCAAGTCACAGCAAAAAAGATTTAGGTTAGACCTAAGAAAGTGTCCTGATAGTCATTCTGTTAAAAATAGGAATCCTACTTTGTGTGTTAAATAGAATGTCCTGATAGGTTTATGGAGGGAAGGATCACTTCTAGCTGTGGGGGTAAGGAAGGCTTCATGGAAGAGGTGGCATGGGACTTGGGGCTTAAAGGAAGGGATGGATGGTGAGGGTGAAGATAGGATGGCATAGGGGCAGGAGTCCATTCCTAGCCAGTGAAAAGCACAGGGGAAGATTTGGAGGTAGGAGAGGGCAAGTCTGGGGAGTATAGGGAGGGAAGCACCATCAGGTAAGGTTTGAAAGGTAGATTGAATCCAGATTAAGGAGAGGAAGCCTTGAATGGCAGACTGAGACACATGCTCTTTATTTAAGGAGCCATGCTATGCCCCTGTAGGTGGCTGTCCTTGCAGTATTTGCCCTCCTCCCTGCCCATGTCTCCCACCTCCCGTTGCAAACCCAGCACACTGGGACCTCTTTACCTTAGATCCAGAGCTGGGCTTCTTTGCTGTCAGGCTGGGGGGCTCTGGCAACAGAACACTCAACTTGAACTTACTCCCACCCTTCCCCCACTACCACTTCCTTTATTTCTGTCACGTGCTTGGTTCTGTTTTAGCTAGTAGATGCTGACTTTAAAACCACAGAGGATGCCTTTGGCTATCAAGGGTCACGTTAACTCCTTTGGCCCTTTTTTCTCAACCAGGTATTTCCACTTCTCTTCCAGCTCTTCCTTGTACTTTTCTTCCTCCTTTTCTTCTTCCTTTCTTTAGCCTAGGAATAGATACTGTCCTGTGCAGTACACTCATAGACTGTCAAGGGCTGGAAGGAGGCTTAGAGGTCATCGAATGAATCCTTACATTTTGCAGGTGAGGCTCAGAGAGGGGACAGCCACTCGAACACAGATCCTTTCCTATGAGCAAGTTTTGACAAGGGTTGGGTGAGGCGGAATAAAAAGATCAAAGGGCATTACGGGCCTGATGTTGGAGGACACAAGGGAGGGGAAGGCAAAGAAAAGAGAGTGGGGAGCATCATAGGTTGGCTTCATGATTTTTTTGACTAGTCATGGAAAAAGGTAACTTGGTCCAATGGAGAATGGATGGATGGTTCAATGGATTTGGACTTCACTGGATTAATTCTGGGGGAACATGATAGACATTATTTTGAGTTGTTGAAGGACTGTCATGGAGAAGGAGTTGATTTGTTCTGCTGGACTCCAGAGGGCAAAACTAGAAGGTGAAATTAGACTTGATGTTAGGAAAAACTTCCTAAGAATTGGAGTTATCCCACAGTGGAATGGGCTATCTCAGGAGGCAATGGGGCTCCCTTCCCTCGATAGAGATCCATAAACAATGGTTTGATAACACCTGTCAGGTATGTTGTGGAGAGGATTCTGTTTCAGATACGCGTTGGACATATGAGCCCTGAAGTCTATGCCAACTCTGAGATTTTGTGCTGGTTGGGCTAGGTAACCACCTGTCTGGTGTCTTCTAGTGATTCTTTTAAAGGTGTGAGTTGGACTCAATGGCCTCTGAAATTCTGGGAAGTCATCGCTCCCCTAACAACCATGAGGACAGTCCAGTGTCTCCTGTATCCCTCCTGGCACCCAGCGCAGTGCTAGGTACAGGACACTCAATAAATACTTGCTGAATTAGATTTAAGAAATAGAGAGTTTGAGGGAGATAGCAAATGCTGTGTAGTTTGAGGGAATAATAATATCTAGTATTTATAGAGCGCTTTAAGATTTGCAAATATATCATATTTCCTTAACACATAACTGTGACCCTGGGCAAGTCACTTAACTCCAATTGCCTTGCCTTCCCCCCTCCAAAAGAAAAAAAAAGGCAAAAAAATATATCATATCCTATATCGTATCTCGCCACAATCCTGGGAAAGAGGTGTTATTATTATTTTTATTTTATAGAAGGCAAAACTGAAGCAGACAGAGGTTAAAGTGACTTGCTTGGGGTCTAAGGTTATATTTGAAATCAAATCTTTCTTGCTCCAAGCCCAGTGCTTCATCCACTTTGCCAGCTGGCTGCCTCATTTCCTTGGTAGAGAGATTTTATAAAGCGTATGAGACTATGAAACTCATTTATC
>JAQQSV010001462.1:0-29425 GCA_028646515.1 Pseudochirops corinnae | reverse complement strand
AGATCCATCCTGCCCTACTGAAAAGTGACATAGGAGAGAACAGACTGGGGGAGGGGGGATGGCTGTTTTGGGGTTGTGGGTAGGGGAAAGAAGGGGAGAAAATATGTAACTCAAAATCTTGTGGAAATGAATGATGCAAACTAAAATAAAATTTAAAAAAAAAGTACCTTTAAGTCCCCCTAAGGAAAAGCACCCACAGGATAAATGAGTTTCATAGTCTCATACGCTTTATAAAATCTCTCTACCAAGGAAATGAGGCAGCCAGCTGGCAAAGTGGATGAAGCACTGGGCTTGGAGCAAGAAAGATTTGATTTCAAATATAACCTTAGACCCCAAGCAAGTCACTTTAACCTCTGTCTGCTTCAGTTTTGCCTTCTATAAAATAAAAATAATAATAACACCTCTTTCCCAGGATTGTGGCGAGATACGATATAGGATATGATATATTTTTTTGCCTTTTTTTTTCTTTTGGAGGGGGGAAGGCAAGGCAATTGGAGTTAAGTGACTTGCCCAGGGTCACAGTTATGTGTTAAGGAAATATGATATATTTGCAAATCTTAAAGCGCTCTATAAATACTAGATATTATTATTCCCTCAAACTACACAGCATTTGCTATCTCCCTCAAACTCTCTATTTCTTAAATCTAATTCAGCAAGTATTTATTGAGTGTCCTGTACCTAGCACTGCGCTGGGTGCCAGGAGGGATACAGGAGACACTGGACTGTCCTCATGGTTGTTAGGGGAGCGATGACTTCCCAGAATTTCAGAGGCCATTGAGTCCAACTCACACCTTTAAAAGAATCACTAGAAGACACCAGACAGGTGGTTACCTAGCCCAACCAGCACAAAATCTCAGAGTTGGCATAGACTTCAGGGCTCATATGTCCAACGCGTATCTGAAACAGAATCCTCTCCACAACATACCTGACAGGTGTTATCAAACCATTGTTTATGGATCTCTATCGAGGGAAGGGAGCCCCATTGCCTCCTGAGATAGCCCATTCCACTGTGGGATAACTCCAATTCTTAGGAAGTTTTTCCTAACATCAAGTCTAATTTCACCTTCTAGTTTTGCCCTCTGGAGTCCAGCAGAACAAATCAACTCCTTCTCCATGACAGTCCTTCAACAACTCAAAATAATGTCTATCATGTTCCCCCAGAATTAATCCAGTGAAGTCCAAATCCATTGAACCATCCATCCATTCTCCATTGGACCAAGTTACCTTTTTCCATGACTAGTCAAAAAAATCATGAAGCCAACCTATGATGCTCCCCACTCTCTTTTCTTTGCCTTCCCCTCCCTTGTGTCCTCCAACATCAGGCCCGTAATGCCCTTTGATCTTTTTATTCCGCCTCACCCAACCCTTGTCAAAACTTGCTCATAGGAAAGGATCTGTGTTCGAGTGGCTGTCCCCTCTCTGAGCCTCACCTGCAAAATGTAAGGATTCATTCGATGACCTCTAAGCCTCCTTCCAGCCCTTGACAGTCTATGAGTGTACTGCACAGGACAGTATCTATTCCTAGGCTAAAGAAAGGAAGAAGAAAAGGAGGAAGAAAAGTACAAGGAAGAGCTGGAAGAGAAGTGGAAATACCTGGTTGAGAAAAAAGGGCCAAAGGAGTTAACGTGACCCTTGATAGCCAAAGGCATCCTCTGTGGTTTTAAAGTCAGCATCTACTAGCTAAAACAGAACCAAGCACGTGACAGAAATAAAGGAAGTGGTAGTGGGGGAAGGGTGGGAGTAAGTTCAAGTTGAGTGTTCTGTTGCCAGAGCCCCCCAGCCTGACAGCAAAGAAGCCCAGCTCTGGATCTAAGGTAAAGAGGTCCCAGTGTGCTGGGTTTGCAACGGGAGGTGGGAGACATGGGCAGGGAGGAGGGCAAATACTGCAAGGACAGCCACCTACAGGGGCATAGCATGGCTCCTTAAATAAAGAGCATGTGTCTCAGTCTGCCATTCAAGGCTTCCTCTCCTTAATCTGGATTCAATCTACCTTTCAAACCTTACCTGATGGTGCTTCCCTCCCTATACTCCCCAGACTTGCCCTCTCCTACCTCCAAATCTTCCCCTGTGCTTTTCACTGGCTAGGAATGGACTCCTGCCCCTATGCCATCCTATCTTCACCCTCACCATCCATCCCTTCCTTTAAGCCCCAAGTCCCATGCCACCTCTTCCATGAAGCCTTCCTTACCCCCACAGCTAGAAGTGATCCTTCCCTCCATAAACCTATCAGGACATTCTATTTAACACACAAAGTAGGATTCCTATTTTTAACAGAATGACTATCAGGACACTTTCTTAGGTCTAACCTAAATCTTTTTTGCTGTGACTTGAATTATCAGCCAGGATGAATGATGGAGGAGTGGGGCAGATATCAGGACAGATTTGGGGCACGATCCTTAACTTTGGGGACAACTGTCACACCCTTCTATAACTGCCTCCATTCTTATTGTCACCTCCACCACTGCCGGAGAGAGAGACAGATTCACTGGTCTGGGTGGGCTCTGCCAATACTTAGGAACTTCACATCTCTGGGTCCTTGATTTTGTTGATCCAGGTAGGTCTGCTGATTGTGAGAGAAAGGACTTTTTGATGCTTGAACGTTTCAGGTAGTACGTATCTGAGGAAGAGGTGGTAAGAGAATGAGTATTTTTCCTAAATCTCCTGAATTGTGTACTCTGAAAGCACAGGGAAAATCTGAACATGAAGAAAAAGCTGACTCTGCATCATTCAGAGCTAGTGGTGTCTGATTCAAAAGCTCCAAGGATTTGACTGTAGGAGAATTTGGTTGTGTTGAATGTTTGAAATACATGGGTCTACTGACTGGTGTTTAGGTATTGTTTTCACATTTTGGGTAATTTTTAAAAATTTTAAACTTAAATACAAAATGCAAAGAGCGGGGAACGTTGCTATGTATACAGCAGACCATAAGAGAGGATTCAATATGAAATAATAAATCTCTATTTCAAGAAAACCTATATAATAAATATCACACATTGTTTTCAAAGCTGCGCAGCTTTTCTTTGACTCTTTATTAGTTTCCTTTGTTCTCTGCTGTGTACTTTTGACTTTTTTCCCTCTTTTCCCTCCTAAAGGTTATATTTAAGTTATAATCGATGCATACACACATATATACATCTACACTAATACACATACATGTAAGACCATACCATGCTTATTACCTCCCATCATCTGTTTCTAAAGGTGGATAGCATCTTCCTTCATAAATCCAAGTCTTTCCATGTTTTTCTATCATGTCAAGTCCCTCCATTATTCTCTCCCCCTACACCACAGCAATATTCCAACCCAATCATATCCTATCTGAGAGATTGTCTATCAAAGTTTTCCCACCAATTTTCTGCATTCCTTCTGTTCTTGGCTACATAGTATTTATTTATACAAAGAAATTTTAATTCAAGATAATAGAAATTATTCTTTTTTACATTTCAACCATGTTCTTGCCTTATAGTATAGTTTAAGGTCTGATACTGCTAGATCTACTTCCTTTACATCTTTTTTCCTTGTTTTTTTCTTTTCCCTGAAGTTCCTACCTTTTGTTCTTCCAAATGAACTTTGTTATTATTTTTTCTAACTCAATAAAATAAATTTTTAGTAATTTAATTGGGATGACATTAAATAAGTAGATTTGTTGGGTAAAATTGTCATTTAAAAAACTATATTGGTTTTACCTATCCATGAATTGATAACTATTACTTCAATTATTCTGATCTGAGTTTATTTGTATAACAAGTGTTTTACGTGTATGTTCATACAGTTCCTGTGTTTGTTTTGGCAGGTATACACTCAGGTATTTTAAATGGTCTAAAACAATACTGAATAATATTGTAGACACATAGTGTAGTTTCTCTGTTTTTCACTTTTAATTAAATCTATTTTAACTTTAACTTTGTCTGAGATCATGATTAATATCCTTGCTTTTTTTACACATTAAATTCTATTCCTGCTCTTTATCTTATCTTCGTGTGTATCTCTCATTGTTATAATGTTTCCTGAAAGCAATATATTGTTGAACTCAAATGTTTAATCTGCCGTCCCTTTCTGTTTTATGGGTAAATTTGTCCCACTCACATTATAAGCTTACAATTACTTACATATTTTCCTCCTTTCTATGTTTTCTCACCATCCTTCTCACCCTATCTACCCTATCCCTCCTCACCCCTCTGCTTTACTTCAACCTGCTCCCTTGCCCTCCTATTCCTTAACCTACCTGCCCCTCTAAGAGTCCCTCCCTTATCCTCTCCCCCTCCCCTTAGCTTTTTTATTTCCTTCTCCTTTTTTATTTCCTTCCTTTGGTCTCTTTATTTCCTTTCCTTTTATTTCCTCTCCTCTCCTCTGAATTTAGAAGACTTTTATACTCTTCTAGATATATGTGTTGTTCCGTCTTTAACCCATTACCGATGAGAGGAAAGTTCCAGCATTAACTGCCCTCCCCCCAATAGCTTATTCAGTATCAGTTTCTCCTCTTGTGCCTCATTTGTATGAGATAATTACTCCTTTTTATCTCTCTTTACAGTTTTATTTTTTCAGAATCAGCCAATCATACTCAGCTCAATCCAAGCCTTTCTTTCAAATTACTCAAATAATGATAACAATCATAAGAGTACCTTATATTTCTCCTGGATGTTATATGTCAAATTTTCCATTAAAAAAATCTGGGGTTTTTGTCACAAAAAAACTGAAAGCCTTTCAGTTTGTTAAAATTCCATTTTTTTTTTTCATTCAGGATTATGCTTAATTTTGCTGGGTAAATTTCCCTGTGTCTTAACCCCAGATCTTTTGCTCTACAGAATATAGTATTCTAAGACCTATGGTCCTTCAATATAGTAGCTGCTAGGTCTTATGTAATCCTTACTGTAGATCCATGATATTTAAATTGTTTTTTTTTTTCCCTTGTGGCTTCCAATATTTTCTCCTTAATCTGGGAGCTTTGAAACTTGGCTATGATATTCTTGTATGTTTTCCTCCTGGGATCTCTTTCAGGTGGTAATTGGTAGATTTTTCTATTTCTACTTTGCTTTTTTATTCCAGAACTTCAGGGCAACTTTTCTTGATAATTTCTTGCAATGTTATATCAGGATTTGTTTTTTTTAATCAGAATTTTCTGGTAGTCCAACTATTCTTACATTATTTCTCCTCTCTCTGTTCTCTACATCAGTGGTTTTTCTAAAGAGATGTCTCACTTTCTCTTCCATTTTTTCATTCTTTTGATTTTGTTTTATGATTTCTTGGTGTCTTAGAACGTCATTAGCTTCCCCGTGCCCAATTCTAGTTTTCAAGGAATTATTTTCTTCCTTAAGTTTTTGATTCACAATTTTCTTGATTTTCTTGAGTTGCTCTCATTTTTTCCTCCCTAACTTTTCCTTGATCTCTCTTACTTGATTTTTAAGTCCTTTTTAAGTCCTTCCAAAATCTCCTTTTGTGTTTGGGACTATTTGACATTTCTCATTGAAAAAGGAATAGCTTTTTTAGCTCCCTTATCTTCCTCTGAATATGAATCCAGATCTTCTCTATTCCCATAGTAACTATCTATGGTTGGGTTCTTTCTCCTTTGCTTGCTCTTTTTATTTTTTTTTTGTTCGTTTTATTTTGTTTTTAGCAGCTATTCATGTAATCAAGTTGTAGTCTTGGGGAATGATGTCCCAAGCCTCAGGCCCTTCCTATTGCTATTTTCTGAGGTCTATCTTGGGGCTCAACCTCAGTCACACTGTCCCACAAATGATCTTGCTCCCTGTGGTCTCTCCAGTGGCTGCAAACTACAGCTGCCCTCTCTGTCCTGGCACTGAGACCAGGGCCTCTGCTCTTCTGCAAGTGCCCACAGGCAACAGGGTGCCTACCCCTCACTACTGCACTCACCATGTGTGTACTAGCTCCTTCTCTCTGCAACCAAAGCCTTGCCATGTTTGGTTAGCAGGGTTGTGCAGGAAGGTCCTTCAGTCTTTTCCTACTCAGCCATCAGATCTGGATCCTCCAGCTTCACAAGCCCAAATTTGGATCACATGAACCTTTGTGGAAGACATCACAGTGATTGATACCGAGCTTACAATTCATAAAATCCCTAAAATCTTTTACATGTTCTCCATCCTCTGAAAATGAAAATGATTTTTTAAAAAAACCACTCTTGGTCTAGAGAGAGAGAGAAAGCGAGCACTAAGCTTTAGGTTTGGTCTCTTTGAAGCCCAGAGAAATCCTTTTTGAGCGTTCATGTATATAAGAAACTCTATACAGAGCACAGTCAGGGCTGGTGACCACAGTCTGGACCAGAGAGAAAAAGGGGTTTCTGACATACCTCTGTTCTGATCCTGAGAATTCTATGGTTTAGACTCCCAGGGGTAGGGAACCTGCAGCCTCCAGGCCACAGGTGACCTTCTAGGGCAGTGGTTCTCAACCTGTGGTTTGCGACCCCTTTGGGGGGTTGAATGACTCTTTCACAGGGGTCACATATTTCCAATGGTCTTAGGAACCAAGACACCACTCCTCTATCCGTCTCCAAGCGGGTCTGCCCACATGCAGATACACCCACATACGAGTATTAAAGGGTTGCGGCATTAGGAAGGTTGAGAACCACTGCTCTAGGGCCTCAAGTATGGCCTCTCTGACTGAATCCAAACTTCACAGAACAAATCCCCTTAATAAAAGTTGTTCTGTACAACTTGGACTCCATCCAAAGGCCACACCCAAGGATTTAGAAGGCAATTCCACATGTGGCCTGGAGGCCAAAGGTTCCCCACCCCTGGCTGATCTTCTCAACCTGCTGTTATTTCCCTGATCACTTTTAAATGGATGCTTAATGAGGGATAGAAATGAAAGGCTGTCCCAGCTAAGCTTCCAGAAGCATTCCTTTTAATCCCAAGACCCAGTGACTCATAGGAGGCCACCAATGGCAGTGGGTGGGTCAGTAGATCAACTAGTATGTTGATGCTGAACAACTGGCATAGCCAATTTTGCTAAGTGCTAGGGAGACAAAAGACAATTCCTGCTCTCCTGTAGAGGAGACAACACAGAAACAGTTATATGCAAACAAAGTATGTCCAGAGTAAATCAAGGGGTTGTCTCAGATGGAAGACGCTAAGGTTAAGGAGGACTGAGAAAGGGTTCCAGCAGAAGATGGGACTTTAGCTGAAACCTGAAGGAAGCCTGGGGAGCCAGGAGGTGGAGAGGAGGAGGGAGACTGTTCCCAGTATGGAGGCAGCCAAGGAAAATGCCTGGAACCAGGAGATGCAGTGTTTTGTCCAAGGAACAGTAGAGAGGCCACTGTCACTGAAATACAGAGTATGTGGAAGGAGAAAAGGTGGGAAGGTAGGAAGGAGCCAGATTATAAAGGGCTTAAAAGCAAACAGAAAATTTTATATTTAATCCTGGAAATAATAGGGAGCTACTGGAGTTTACTGAATGGGGAGGGGGCTTGATATAATCAGATCTGCACTTTGGGAAAATCAATTTGACAGCTGAGTGAAGATGGATTGAACTGTGGAGAGACTTGGGGCAAGGAGACCAATATCAGCCTATGCAAAAGCTGATTGTTAACTTTTCAGTGTGAGGATTCACACCTTAGACACTAAAAATCAGGGCCTAATTTGTTGTTTTGTTTATTTCTGGACTTAAGAAAGTAATGGAGATTAAGTTTTAAAGTGTGACAGTGGTTTTTGGAGATCTAGTTGTTAAATTTTTAACAACATACCCATGCCACTACAGGAATAGGATGATGGAAGCGGCAGAGGAGAGAAGGGATGTTACAATGTTGATGTTACAAAGGTAGACTCAACAAAATAAGAGAGAATGGGGCTTTGCTAACAGCTGGAGCAGGATCCATTCATCCCAAGGGGAAGTCTCATGAGGTGACAGTCCCAACCCAAAATGGCTCATTTTTATGCCTCTCCCTAAAGGCCATTCTAGTTCCTGTCTAAGGGCTAGAAGAGAGGAAAGAAAGAGATGATTTAAGTGTGTAATGGCTCCAAGAGATCCTTGAAGGTCCTGGGTTTGTATGCCCAACTGAAAGAGTAATTAAGAAGTCATGGGGGGCAGCTAAGTGGCACAGTGTATAGAGCACTGGCCCTGGAGTCAGGAGGACCTGAGTTCAAATCTGGCCTCAGACGCTTAACAATTACTAGCTATGTGACTCAATTTTCCTGCCTTCCCCCCTCCAAAAAAAGTTTTAAAAAAAGTCATGAATTCTAAATTCATGATTCTAAAATTTGAGATCATAAAATGACTGATATAATTTAAGACCATCCCCCCAGCCCAACCCTCCCCTCACTGCATCTCCCTAGCCACTCAAATTAGAGGTGAACACTTCCCCCCAAGCAGGAGAACTTATAACCTACCACCAGACTGAAACTGAACTACCCCAGAGTGGGACATAGAGACTGCCTTATGGATACTGGAATTTCTAGTGGCACCAACTCTTACTAGAATACAGAAGGCAGTACCCTCTAGTGGTCAGAATACTGAACTACCTGTCTGGAGATGGGCTTTATATGGAAAAAAAATCACATAATCAAACTTGGAGAGACCTTTGGGGGGGTCATCTCTTCCAACTTCCCATGCCATTAAAGAATCTTTTCCTTTTTTAAAATAGTATTTTTTTTTCCTATTATAGGTAAAGACAATTTGTAACTAAAGAATCCCTTCTACGGGCGGCTTGGTGGCATAGTGAATAGAGCACCAGCCTTGGAGTCAGGAGGACCTGAGTTTGAATGTGGCCTCAGACACTTAACACATACTGCACTTAACCTAATTGCCCTGCTTTCCCCCTCCAAAAAGCAAAAAATAAAATAAAATCTTTAAAAAATAAAAAAGGCTTAAAAAAAAGAATCTCTTCTAAAGCATCGACAACCTCTGCTTAACTTATTCAAATGATAGGCAACTTTATTATTACCACTTTCCAAGACAGTATGTTCCATTTTTAAAGTTTCCTAATTGTTAGAAAAATTTATCTCTTGCCTAGATTATTGTAACAGCTTCCTCATTGGTCTTCAGGTCTCAAGTGTCTCCTCATCCATCATCCAAACAGCTGCCAAATTGATTTTCTTTTAGCAAAGACATGACCATGTCAACCTCCTATTCAATATACTATAGGGTCACAATATAAGCTCCTCTGTTTGACATTTAAAGATCTTTAAAATCAGGACCTTTCCTACCTTTCTTTGTATACACAACTTCATTCTGTGCACTATATATGGCTGGAAAACCATACTGGTCTATTTGCTACTGGGGTCTTTACCCAGCCTAGAAGGAACTCCCTCTTCTCCTTTTCCTCTGCCTCACAGACTTCTCACTCCTATCAAGATGCAGCTCAGTATCAGCTTCTAAGTGAAGTTTTACTGATTGCTCTTGTCTTTATTTTGTAATTATTGATATAATTTAAGACCATCCCCCCCAAGGGGCAGACTTCAAATACGGTCTGAACCAGTGCAGAATGCTTTGAAATTATGACCACTTATGTTCCAGATACTATATTTCTTTGATTCCTGCCTCAGATTTGCATGAGCTTTTGGGGGCAGACATTTCACAACAAAATGCTGAAGTCTTTGATATCTTCCCCCATTTTATACTGATCTCTATCCATATTTGCAAACATACAATTGATTATAAGTTCAAAGGGTCATAGATTTAGGGCTAGAAGGGACCCTAAGGGTCAACTGAGTCCAAACTGGCATTTTATAGATGTGGGAGCTGAGGTCCAGAAAAGTTAAATGACTTTTGCTCAAGGTCACTCAGGTAATAAATGGAAAACCTAGGATTCGAACATGAGTCCTATGACTCCAATTCCAGCTGTCTTTCTACTATACCATATAGGCTCAAAGCTTTAAATTTATCCCTATTTTTTCATCTTGCTAACTCAGATGATCTTCTAAACCTATTGGTATCTTTTTGAATTTTGATGGTGTTAATTTAAAAATGTCAGGAGTATTAAAGCTCAGAATGAACTAAGGGGAACAGAAGGCTAAGGTCAACCAAAGGAGTTTTGTGTTTGTCTTGAGTCATGATGGGGAAGTAAGGATCAGAGAAGGTTCAGGGTTACTGCTCACAAAGCAGAGGAGATGAAAGGACAGAGCTGTTCAATTTTTATCTTGCTTCTGAATCATCTGCCAGGGAGAATGATCTTAGGACCAGAAAGAACAGAACAAAATAAAACAATATAGCACTGCAGTAAAGATCATAGATTTAAAATCTGCATAAACGTTAGTGGTCATATAGTCCAACCTCCACATTTTACAAATAAGAAAACAAGCCCAGGAAATGCCATTGGTGGGATCTGAACCCAGGATCTCTGACGTTACTGCCAATGCTCATTCTACTGTGCCACAGGGCAGATTAAGAATTCCCCCTAGCTGTCTCTCAAGAATTCAAATCACCTCATTCAGATAAGTTACATCCCAGAGTCCTGAAAGAACTGGTTAATGTGATTGTTGAGCCGCTGTCACTGATACTCAAAAGATCATAGAGAATAGGAAAGGTGCCACAAGACTGCAGAAAGGTAATGTCCTGATTTTCAAAAAAGCTAAGAGAATAGAATTAGCAAACTCTAGGTCAGCAAAGTTGACTCCAATTCCTGGAAAAGTTCTAGAATGTATTAAAAGAGATGGTTAGTGGTTGGAATCAAGATGGCGGAGAGAGGAAGCATTAGAATCTGGTTTGTCCATTATACCTCCTCAACAACAATCTAGAAAATGCACCAAACTAAATTCTGATCAGAAAAACCAAGAGAAAATCCCAGTGAGTTTATTCTTCCAGCCCAGGGCAGCCGAGGGAGACAGAGAGGAATGTAGGCAGCTACTGGGGACAAGGGCTGCCCAGGAATTCAGGAACATTACCAGCACCCATGAACAGAAAGAGGATTAGGATAGGGCGCCAGGGCAAGAAGCACAAAGGCAGGAAAAAGGAGATTGGAATGAAAGAAGTACCAGGGTAGAAAGAGATCGCAGGGGATCCCAACAGGAGCTGGGTACCAGAACAAGTGACATCTAGCTGCTTTGTCACCCAATGGGTCACAGATCTACAGTGGAAAGAAGCAGTTATGAGTGATGGTCCTTGCTGTGCACTGAGCAAAGAACAAGATATTGAAAAGCAAATACCTAGCTGTGCAACTCTAATCCCGGGAGCACAGCACAACATCCCAGTCTAAAGGGACAATTTGTTATGGGTTTTGAGTAGGCTTTTTTGCCTTCTCAATGGGTAGAAGAAAGGGAAGAGGGAAGGAAAGAACTGGGAATTGAAAATAAAAGTGAATTAAAATAAAAGAGAAAGATGGTTAGTCAATCATCATCCAGAAATGGAAGCAGTGATTACAAAGAACCAGAATGTCTTCTGCGAAAATAAGTGATGTCAGGAGCAGGAAGCAAAATGGTGAAGTAGCAGGAAGATATATAGCCAACTCCTTCCCCTTCCCCTCACACCACCTCTGACCAAACTACTCCAAACAGATCTAGAAAATGTATCAGACCAAATCCTGACTGGGAAATGCAGGCAAATTATATTTATAGCATTCTTAGTTTAGCAACTCTTCCCAAAAAGGAATGAAAATTATTCCAGAATGATCTAAAGTTCTACAATTGTGTTTAAAAAAAAAATCGACTTTACAAGAAAAGATAAGGTAGGATGATTGGATGACAAGTTTGTGTGAGCAAGATGTGGGGGTTTCAGTGGACTGCGAAATCGATATGAATCATCAGTGTGACCCAGCAGCCAACACAGCTAATTTTCTCTTGAGTTAAAGCAAAACATACTCAGTGCCCAGGACTACAGAAGTCAGAGACCTGCCCAGTTCAATCCATTTGTGGAGTATTATGCTTAGCTCTTAAGAAGGCCACTGACAACAGGAGACATTCAGAAGAAGGTGACCAAGGTAGTAAAGGACCACCATTACTCTAATTTGAAGGTCAACTGAAAGAAATAAAAATGTATAGTCTAAAAAGACTTAAAAAGGGACACAGTGTTTTTTTAAATTATCTGAAGGGTTGTCATATTGATAAAGGATTAAATATATTCTTCTTAGCCCTTGATGGGAAAAGAAGGTGCCATAGATGTCAACAAAATAGAAGCAGATTTAGGATTAACATGATGGGAAAATTAGAAACAGAGTTGTCCAAAAGCAGAACTGGCTGCCTTGGGAAATACTGGGCTCCTTCATCACTACAGGTTCTTAAGCAGATGATCACTTGGAACGTTATGGAGTAGGTTCATGAACAGGTTGTAGGAGATGTTTTCTGACGTCTTTCTGAACTCTGATATTTTGTGACTCTAAGTAACAAGACTTGAAACCAGGATTTCTGTCTCCTAGTTAAATGCTCTTTCCACTGCGCCACACAGTCTGCAAACCAGAATGCAAGAAGTTGACAAATGGAAGCTGTCTGGGTTCATACTTCCACCTTAGGCAAAATGGAGGTGATGGCCTTCCTCTGTTGCTGTAAGCCTCAAGTCCTCTCCGTATTTATCTGCTCTTTCTCTAGCATCGCAGATTTCTCCCTCTCCATGGGGCCCTTTCTGCCTGTTTTTCAGCATTCCATATTCCCTCCAAACTTTCAAAAACCATAACTTAACTCTACTAGGTCCCATTCACTCATATTTAAACCCTGCCCCCCCCCTGCTTTTAGATAAAACTTTAAACAGCTGCCATCTTAATTTTGTTACCACTCACTAATCACCTTGACCTCTTTTGTTGTTCCATAGTTTCAGTCAGGTCTGACTCTTTGTGACCCTATTTGGGGTTTTCTTGGCAAAGATACTGGAGTGGTTTGTCATTTCCTTCTCCAGCTTATTTTACAGATGAGGAAACTAAGGCAAACAAGGTTAAATGACTTGCCCAGGGGCACACAGCTAGTAAGTGTCTGAGGCCAGATTGGAGGTGAACTCTGGTGAGCCAACTAGTTGCCCGACCTCACAAAGTACTTGTGGGCAAATTGTTTTATACCACTAACGAGACTACATAAAATCAAGCTGCTATTACTAAAGTGTCCCTTCCCTCATTACCTTCTCTCCTGGCCTGAGGTCTCTGACCCTGCTTCAGTTCTATTCTTTCCTCATTCTCCCCCACTCTGCACCTCTCATTCCCCTCCCCCCATTCTTCCATGTACTCCTTTCCATTCCAATTAGATGACCTCTCCCTGCCCAACCAACCCTCCTACTTGTGTGCTCTGGTTCACTGAAATTGAAGTCCCTGAGTAGAACAAGGCCCCTGGTGGTCATCAACCGTCCTTACCCCCGTCCATCCTGTGCTTGTCTGTTGCAGAAAGGAGACGCCGGGGACACCAAAGTGAACCTGCCTTTGGGTTCAGCCCTAGATGTGGCTGATGGCAACTGGCTTGAGATGTTTGCTCATGGTCGTCCTGATAGTAGCAGTGGAGATTCAGAGAGTTGGTAAGGGTTCCTATGTGGAAAGATGATATTTGTAACTCATGAGACCTTTCTCAGTACTAGAGTAATTGGAGGGAATATATATACGTGTATATATATGTGTGTGTATGTATGTATCTCTGTATGTGTATATACACATATATATGCATGTATGTATATATACATATATAGACAGAGGGCACAGGGTGGGTTAAATATGAAGTGATGATATCTAAAAAACAAAATTAGGGAGTATGAGAGGAATATATTGGGAGGAGAGAGGGAAAGATAGAATAGGGTAAAATATCTTACATAAAAGAGGTAAGAAAAAGCTTTTACAATGGAGGGGAAGAGGGGGAGGTGAGAGGGAATGAGGACTTGGCTTTAGGAGGGAATAACATACCCATTCAACTGGGTATCTTACCCTACAGGAAAGTAGGGGGAAGGGAATAAGCGGGGGGCATGATGGAAGAGAGGGCAGATTGGAGGAGGGGGCAGTCGGAAGCAAACACTTTTGAAAACGGACAGGGTCAAAGGAGAAAATAGAAAAAATTGGGGGGAAGATAGAATGGTTTTAAACACAGTTAGTCTTTCACAACATGACTATTATGGAAGTGTTTTGCATAACTACACACGTATACCTTATGCTGAATTTCTTGCCTTTTCAATGAGGGTGGGTGGGGAAGGAAGAAGGGTGAGAATTTGGAACTCAAAGTTTTAAAAACAAATGTCAGAAATTCTTTTTTACATGCAACTGGGAAATAAGATATACGGGCAATGGGGTATAGCAATCTATCTTGCCCTACAAGAAAGTAAAAGGGAAGGGGATAGGAGGGGGAGGTGATAGAGGGGAGGGCAGACTGGGGGAAGGGGTAATCGGAATCCAAATCATTGTGGGGGGGGGAGAGATGGGGGGAAAATTTGGAACTCAAAATCTTGTGGAAATGAATGCTGACTAAAATAAATTAAATACCGGAAAATGTAAAAAAAGAGAGTTGGTAAGGCCAGACCCCTAGAAAGCAAATCACATCAGGGCACAGCTGGAAGGGTCGGGGAGAGGGGCAAATGGGAGCCCACTAAACATCTTCTTAGGGGGAAGGAAAGAATTATTCCAAATCATGCTAACATTTTTCAAAGGACAAACTCCATCTTGGAACAATTCCGGTTCACTTGGTTCCCAAGGCCACTTTACCCTATCCCTGACCTACCAGTGTAATGCAATGAAAGGTCTCAGAGCTGGTAAGAAAGGGGTCTAGTTCAAATCTAGACACTGCTTCAGACAATTTCCCTAACTATGATTCAGTTTTCTCATTTGCAAAAGGGGAATGAGGGTGGGAGAAAGGGTCGAAAGGAAGAATAACCCCCACCTCTCATTTT
The DNA here is from genome assembly GCA_028646515.1 of Pseudochirops corinnae. Lineage (NCBI taxonomy): Eukaryota > Metazoa > Chordata > Mammalia > Diprotodontia > Pseudocheiridae > Pseudochirops > Pseudochirops corinnae. Next base: position 14,698 of record JAQQSV010001462.1, on the reverse strand, counting down.
GGTGAGGAGTCAATGTATGTGAAAGCATTTTGAAAACTTAAAAGCCCAATACAAATGGGGGCATTATTATTCTAATTTCTCAAAACACTAGAACATGAAGGGTCCTTGGAGACTAATGATCACAACTCACTCATTTCTTCAATGAGAAATTAAAGCCCAAAGATGCAAGTGATTTGCCCAGAGTTACATGGAAAAAATCACAGAATCGCTGGAGAGGATCTACGCCAGTCCTCTATTATCACAGAAAAAGAAATGAACCCAGAGATGTGAGGTAACTTATCCAGTGATATTCAATGTCTAGAAAAACTGAAGGAAGTATTACTAAAGGGTAGGCTGGTGAACATCTAGAAAAGGAGGCAAATGACCACAAAAAGTCAGCATGAAACCTCCCTGTGTGGTTTTCTTGTTCTTTTCCAACAGACATTGTATTGGGAGGTAATGCTGTAAATACGGTAGACACAGTTTACTTAGATTTTAGCAAGGCATTTGATAAATTTTGTCTTGGTCTTCTTGTGGAAAAGATGAGAGAGATGTAGACTACAATTAGATAGATTCAGAAAATGCTGGACCAAACTTCCTAGTCTTTACAATAGCACAGAATTAAATGGACTATCTTCAGGAGGTAATGAGTTCCTCCTCATGATAGCTTGTAAGTTTCTTATCAATTTGTGATCATTGAATAAAGGTTGGATAATCTCTTGACAGGGATGTTGTTGGTCTTCCTGTAATGGCTAGATGATTACCTAACGAAGTACAGGCTGAACTAGAAAGCCTCTGAGGTCTCATCTAACTTTGAGATTCTGATCCTTAGTAACAGTTGTATTCATGGTCTATTTTGAGGGAGGCCATAACCATTAACTGAATAATCCTAGCCCTTGTTTTGGTTGTAAGGACTTCTTATCATCTCACAGAATCATAAATCTGGAAGGGACCTCAGAGATCTTTAGGCCCAATAACTACATACCCCACCCAAGGCTTGACCCTTGCCAACAACATCCCTGTCAAGAGATTATCCAACCTTTGTTCAAAGATCACAAACTGATAAGGAACTTACAAGCCATCAAGGGAAGTCATTTCATTTTTGGAGCTCAGGGCATTTGCTGAAGGAAAAAGGGGGAAAAGGGGGAAAGAGAAGGAGAATGAGAAGCAGGGCACATAGCCTTGAACAAATCATACTATGTGTCTACCTTCTCTCACAACTCCCAACATCTTATCCAGGTATCAGATTAAAATTAATATCGAAGGCAACCTTGGAGAGAAAAAGACAACGTGCAATTTGAGTATATGGAGAAAGGGGACTGGCAGCCCCACCATTTTGCTTTGGTAACGAGGGTGAGGAGAGGCCAGGCTCTTCACTTCCAGGTCACAAGGCCAATTCATGCTACGGTCCCATGTTAATTTCCATTCATGGGTCTTATTTTTTTTAAAGCAATCAGTCCATATTCTTTAAGTTTTACTATCTGATAAGCAGCACTGTGCCAAGGGCTATGGAGAAAGATACAAGAGAAGGCTATAATTGTCCCCCTTCGCCCCCCAAAGCACTGAAAAGACTAAACTAACATATATAGAGTCTCAGGCATGTAGTTTAGAATTATATACAGAATCTTGGAATCTCATAAACATAAATCATGAAATCTTAGCAAGAAGCTCAGAATCACAGAATCTCAGCACTGGAAAGGACCTAGAGCTCATCTAGTACAGTACAGAACAGTGGATAGAGTGCTGGACACTGGGTCTGGAAGACCCAAGTCCAAATCCTACCCCAGATACTTGCTGACCTGGGCAATTAACCAATCAACAAGCACTAATTAAATGTTTTCAGTTGTGCCAGGCACTGCGCTACCTACTGAGAATACAAAGAAAGGTTGGGGGAGGCTGGGTGGCACAGTGAATAGAGCACCAGCCCTGGAGTTACCAAGACTTGAGTTCAAATCCAGCCTCAGACACTTAACACGCCTGACCTTGGGCAAGTCACTTAACCCCAACTGTCCCTCCAAAAAAACAAACAAAAAAGGCAAATACAGCCCCTACCCTCAAGGAACTTAAATTCTAAAGGAGGAGATGATACCATACATAAGTAGGATTTTTCAGCTGTAAAATGGGAAGGTTGGACTAGATGGCTTAAGGTCCCTTAAAGTTTTATCTTATAAATCTCTCTCCCCTAGTAGGTGCTCAGTAAATAAGACTTGCTGGTTAACTGATGACTGACAAGAAGGAACAGAGATGCCTTTCTGGTTAGATCCTTGATCCCTGCTTTGCCCAGCCTTATTTTTTGTTCTTTAATAATAAATACAACTCAGGTTTTAATTTTTTTAACTGATTTTATTTTTTTCTCCAATTAACAAGCACCTACTTTCTTTCCCTCCCATTTCTTCCCCCAAAAAACTTTGGGATGGAGGGAAACCAAAAAACCTTGTAACAAATCTTCATTGTAAACAAATCCCCACATTGGCCATGTGGAAAAGCCTGTGGCTCATTTCTTGAATCCATTTCTTGGTTCTTCAGTCCATCATCTCTCTGTCATGAGGTGGGTAGCATGCTTCATCATCCATTCTCTGCAGTCATGGCTGGTCGCTCCAGTGATCATTGATACAACTTAAGTCTCTCAAAATTGTTTGTGCTTACGTTATTGCTGCTTGTCTTAGACAACAGTCTTCCTGTTGTCTAATTTGTCCAGTCAATCCCCAGCTGATGGATACCCCCTTCGTTTCCAGTTCCTTGTAACTACAAAAAAGAGCCATTAGAAATCTTTTTGGACACAGATCTTTTCCCTTTTTTCTGATCTCTTTGGGGCATAAGACTATCTTTGCCATCTTTGCCCAGCTTCTGCAGGCTAACCTTTCCCTTCACGTTCTAGGCTGCATGGTTATCTTCAGCTCCAGAGAACCAGTTTTCTTGAGAGAAGGAGAAAAACTGAGTTTAAACTGCACCCTGTCATATAAGAAAGAAGAGGCCAAGGGGCTGATAATGTTTTGGTGTAAGAACAAGGTAGCACAAGTGTGCTCTCCTGGGACCAGCTAGAAGCAGCTAAAGCTGAAAAGGGAAGTGGAAGTGGGGGAAGAAGGAGCCACTTTGAGAGAACACTACACCTCCATAGTCTTTACCATACTTCAGGCCAAGGTGACGGACAGCGGCACCTACCAGTGCTGTGCAAGGAGTCAGAATCCCAACACCCTCTTCCAGAGCCACTATATCTCTGTGACAATCACAGGTGAGCCACATGATGTCCAGGGGCTTCACCCCATCCCACTAGCTTCCAGAGTCTTTCTGCATTGCACATGTAACCTGTCTACTAGGCATATCTTCCCAAAGCCGTAGACCTAGACAGCAATCAGGGTCATTAACTCATTGGCCAGGGGCAGCTCTAGAAACAGAGAGGGAAGCCAGAACACATAGGGGCCCACTGAGCCTGTTTCCACAAAGGTATGCCCTCCTACTAAAAGAACTGCAGAATGGTAGAATCATAGTGAACCTTAACAGCTCATTTAGTCCAAAATCTCATTTCATGGATGAGAAAACCAACTCCCAGAGAAGTGTTTTACCCAGAGTCACTTAAATAGTAAATGCCTGAGGCAAGACTCAAACCCAGGTCTTCTAATTCTGAATCTAGCATTCTTTTCCATATTCCCATAGATTCAGCATTCTTGTATTCTCTGTACCTTTTAGTCATCTGCCATTGTAATGATGGAGATTGCCATAGAAAAATATTGCAGAAAGCTTTTCCTCAAGGATATCTTTGACCCATTTGTAGATCACTGTCATAAAAATTTTAGAAAGATGAGAAAGGAGGTATCTATGTCAACAGTAACCAATATTTTTTAAATTGTTTTTTTGGGGCTACTAACATTGTTCATTATTATTCCCATTCTTTCGGTGTCATTTCTTTCTGGACACATCTTGTAAAACTATTTCTATGCCCTCAAGGGTGTGCTGATGCCACAGATTTCCTCAGTGGGAACCTGGTCTGGTCCAACACTCATCTTGAGTTCTTAAGTTCTATAACATAACATATATATAACATAACAGGAACTGACTTGTTAGGGCCCAATTCTGGTGGTTCCACAGTCACTGATGATAGTAGATCATTATAAAAATACTGATAAATGTGTTCCATTTTACATCCCTTTGTTGACTTCCTCCTAAATGCATTAATGAAGGAGGTCAAGGCTCAGGGTAACTGAATGACTTTCTTGTGGTCACAAGCTAGTAAGTGTTGGAGGCAGTGTTTGAATCTGGCTCTCTCCTGGTGCTTTCCATTCCATCAGAACACCTCCTAAGAGGTGGGGTGATCTTTGATGATTTTATTGGGGTTCACACTAAGTTTTCCAAAGGCTTGGTTTAGCCTCTATTGCTTTTCATGATTTTATGAGAATGATCTGTAGTGTTGCATGAGTTTTCATGCTAAACTGGTCTTGTGCTCAGCAGCCACCTCTTTCCACGTGGCAAAGAGATTAAATGTTTGTTGATCAAGGCAATTTCTGGCTCTTTTTGCCTCCTCTTTGTAGTAACTGCTTTACACTGGTTAAACTTTTGTGGGAATGGTGATAATCAAGGACATGGATTATTCCTTTTCCATTCCCCATTTTTCAGCACAGTAGTAGTAACAGCTGACATTTATAGAATGCTTTTAGGTTTACAAAGTATTTACACAGACACATGTGTAAATCACTTTGCAAATTAACCAGTCAGCAAGCATGTATTAAGTGCCTGCCCTGTTCTAGGCACTGTATTAAAAACAGGGAATACAACAGAAAAAAAAGAAATCCTTGCTTTCGAAGAGCTCACATTCTAGAGAAATAACATGAACATAAATTGGTGCATACAAGACAAATACACAGTGGATGAAGGTAGCAACCTAAGAGCAGAAGACACCGGGAGCTTCCAGCCCCAGGAAAGGCCTTAATGCAAAGGGAAGTCCTTGGGATGAGTCTTAAAGGAAACCAGGGATTTTAAGAGATAAAAGTTAGAAAGGAGAGCATGGCGGGTATGGACAACAACCAGGAGGAAGGTACAGCCAATGGGAGATGGAGCTTACAGGGAGACCTTACACATGTAAAGAGGGAATTTGCTACAACACTGGAAAAGTAAGAAGGCAGGATTGTGAGCTTTAAAGGCCTCACCGAGGTGTGTGAGGTTAATCCCAGAACTTTTACATTGCTATCCATCAGCTGTGGTTACTATCCTTATAATTACCCTGGGAGGCAGGTTATTAACTGCTGGTGTTATCTGCATTTTACAGCTGAGGAAACCAAGGCTCAGAAAGGTTCTATGATTTGCCCATTGAAATGCAGCTAGTAAACATTAGAAGCAGGATTCAAACCTAGGGCTCTCGTAAATCCAGGGTGCTTCCCCCCCTATACTCGGCTGCTTCTTCCTGATTCTACTGCACTGAAGTGAGATTGCACAACGATCATTTCATTTTACTCCTACTGAAACTTTAAATTAAAGATTCTTATTGTGAGTAGCAACAGCATAAGGAAATCAATGTACATTTTTACTGAATTTGATAATTCTCCTAGTGTCATCCCAGCAACAACTGGAAGACAGTATGGTATGGCGAAAATAGTGCTGGCACTGGAGTCAGAAGACTTGCGTTCAAATCCTTGCTCTGTCACTTACTCCCTGTGTAACCTGGGACAATCTAGTTAATTTCTCTGACTCCCAGTTTCCTCCTCTTCCAAATGAAGTTGTATCATTACGTTATTGTGGTCTTAACAGAGAGACGAAGGCAGCCAAGGCCAAAAGTTCTTTAGCAGCAGAGAGATGTACGTTAAGCCTCTGTATCTTCTCCTGGGGCACCTTAATGAAGGCCAGCCAAGATTAAATGGTGGAAGTGACAACATATTCTCATTTGTCTGGGATGGTGTAGGTGTCAGTTTCCAAAGAAGGAAGCTTAGAGACCAGGTGGCTTGTTGAAGTTCACAATAAATAATAAGATAACTTCAGCCATTTAAATGCAACCTTGAGCTCAATCCAAACCAAATGAGCTCCAAATAGGACCCCACAATCTGCCAAGAAAACCAACCGTTAGCTGGTTCAGGAAGCCAGAGACAATGGGACTCCAAACAGATCTAAACACATACTTTGTTTCTTTTCCCCTAAAATTGAATGTGGGGAACCCATACCAACCCCCTAATGATGGTAGGTGCTTAAAAGTGTTAATAAGACTTATCTGCATCAGTGGAAGGAGTTTTCATATTATGAATTCCCTACACTTAAGAAATCACAGGTACTGATTTTTTTTTAAAAGCCTAAAAAAATTGCCATTCAAAAGTACTCATTAAATACCTATTTGGACATGATATTACAGTAGGAGACACAAACTTGCAAACTTCAAAGTACCATATAAACGCAAGGTGGTGCTATTCTTGGAAGTGATAACGAAAAGGGAAGATTGATAAAGGCAGGTTAATAGACTCACGGACCTTTTTAAAGGCACCCCTTTTAAACTTAATCATTTTGTGTTTTGAACCAGAGAAAGGGAACTACACCAAGACAGAAGCGAAGTACATAGAAGGTGCCTTACCTAGCCACAGTGAAAGATCATTCAAGATGAGTTCCCTGAAGGAGAAAATCTGGGGACTGACAGTCATAGGCTTTCTAGCCCTTAAAGGTATGTCCAGAAAGGGAGACTACTCGAGTATGACTCTCCAGGCCATGGGGCTTCTACATGACAGAAAAAAGGTGACCTATGTCTAGGGGAAAAGCTATGACCCTATGGAGTAGTTTTGTCCAAGAGCTAATTCTAACATAGAAGAGATAAAACTAGAACTGGTCGGGCCTTCCACTGGGGGGGAATTCATAGGATTTCAAGCTTTCTTTGGATGAGTAATCCTTTCCTGGGGAGAAAAAAAAAAGTCTGTCAAAAATCCAGCAGCTGCTTCTAATCCTTTCCTGGAGGACAAGCAGTAGAAACGCTAGGAAAATAAGCCATTAGCCCTTATATGGAGGTAGGCAAAGCAGAGAGGATAGATTTTGGTTTGCTGGATAGGTGCTTGGTTTTAAACACTGCAGCCAGCCCCAGGGAGAGAATAACAGGTGGATGGAAGGGCCAAGCTAATTTGTATGCCAAAATATCTGTAACAGGGACCATGGGGAATCATCTAAGAACCTATATATCTCCTAACTGTGAGAGGAAGGCTTTATCAAAATGAGTCAGGCTCTTCCTGCCCCCTCCCCCAAAAGGTTAAACATGTTTCAAGCAACAGAAAAAATGACATCAAGGCTCTGTTTGCCTAATAGCTCAGAGAAGTTTTTGCACTCCCTTTTTCAAGCCGTTAAGCTTTTCTCAATCAAGACATATTTACTGAGTTGCTAATGCAAGTTAGCAAGGCATCTACTTCTCCCTGATCACGTGTAGTAGATAAAGTGCCAGATTTGGAGTCTAGAGTCCCTGAGTTTGAGTTCTGGTTCTGCCGTTTACCACCTGTGTGAATCTGGTCCAGTTACTAAATGTCAATGGGTCCCAATTCCCTCATCTGTAAAAGAAGCGGAGTGCACTAGATGGTCACGGTCCCTGCCAGCTTCAAATCCAGGATCCCTACTCATCCTCTACGAAAAGATTTCCGGAGTGACCACCCTGAGTGTTGCCATTTACCTCCTAACTGGTTTCCTTACTTCAGTACTGTCTCTCCCACCTCCCTGTCCTACACAACTGCCACGCGTGCTTCTCACTTCCCTACTGCTCAAAAACTTTCCTCGGCTCCCTTCCTCTATCAAACAGACCCGAAACTTGTTAACCTGTTGAATGAACAGGGACTTTATTGGCTTAATGAAGGACTAAATGAATGAAAAGTGTGAAGTGTTTACTATGTTCCAGACAATGAGCAAGAGAAGGGCATACAAACAACCAAGACAGTCCCTGCACTTAGGGAATTTAAAAGAAAACACTGATTGGAGTAAAGGGGCAACCTATTGGCACACCCGTACCAGAGATGGTGGGATGGTTTCGTAACTGTTCTCAGGGCTAGAGCTGGAGACAAAGGCATCAGGGAAGAGTGTAAAGGGCCTGCCTGAGACCACACAAGATAAGGTGAATTGATCACCAATCAGAGCTCACGATAAAAGAGGGGACTTTCAGTTCCAGGTGGAAGTAGAAGACTACTTAGACCCAGGATACCAACCCAAATCCTAGAAATATCAATGTTTTTGCATAACAAATGGAGCTCTGTACTAGGCCTTGTTTCCTCAATAATGTTCCTTATCACTTTCCTCCTCCAATCCCCATACCAATTTTAGCTATTTAATTGCAGAATGGCCACAGGGTCCAAATTTTAGGATGACCTTAGGGTCCTAACTAGATGGTGCCATTGTTGAACTATTTTGGCTGAATTTGGGTCCTATCAAATAGCTAAGATGTTCTGAGACTAGAAGACTGCAAAGAGTAAAACAAGGCTATAAGGAAAGAAGTCAGAGCTTAGATATGTTCCTTGGTGCTCACCACTATCCATAACCAAGACTTCTACTCCCTCCTTTCCCTTTTCCACAAAAGGGCTAAAGACAAAGCATTTATGAGGTCAGGAATGACTGATTTGATTTTTCAGGTGACTAGTTCGAGTTTCCCAGTGCCTAATAAAAGAAATCTAAATACCTGGTTATATGCCAGGAAATAAGCCTTTTTAACTACTTTCATCTTTCCCTTAAGTTCCCTGCACTGTCCCCATGCTCACAAAAATATGAAAATATCTACACTTGAATGAGATTATGTGTAAATTAATACCAAATGAAAGCATTTATTAAGTCCTTAATACACTGTGCTAAATTCTGGGAACACCAACAGAAGTAGAGCCAGTACCTGCTCAAGGAGTTGACATTCATGTAGGGGCTGGGTAGAGAAGAGGGAGCCATGACATACACAGGCCACAACTGCAGGGCAGATAGAAAGGCTCCATGGTTCTCAGGGGGCAGCAACAAAGTAGAAGGTTATGTATCACCAGTAATGTCATTTCCATTGATAAAACCACATCTGTTTCTGATGACGAACCACCTGAAAGTATCAAAGGCTTTGGCACTGAGAACTTTCTTTCCTGGGTCTTTAAAAGCTGTTGTTGCTGAGAAGGGGCAGAGGTTTTAGCATCATAAGAAGGAGTTCCTGCCGGGCTGTATCTCCATAAGGGTTGTTTCCCTCAACGAGGACGGAGGGGGTCAGTCTGGAAACAGGACTGGTGTTCTTGGGGTTACTACTATGCTTGAGTTTAGGGTCCTGGCCTGTTGCCATCAAGGTGTAAGGAGAGGTATGAGTCAAAGTTTAGCAGAACTCAAAGCATGAGGTGACCTCAGCTTTTGAAAGTCCACCTAAAATTAAGTAGGGTTCAGTTACATCGGATTTCCATGTATACCAGAAAATGACAGGCTAGTAAGTGGAAAGGAATCTTCACTCACACTCTCTCTCTCACACATACACACAATCACACACACACACACACACACACACACACACACACACACACACACACACACACACATTTTAGTGATGAGGAAACTAAGGTCACTTTACTGAAACTCACGTTGAAGCAAAATTTGTCTCATTTGATTCACTGCTTCTGACACTCATTTTCCAGAAGCCTCCCTTCCTGACAACACTCTTAGTTAGCAATTCCACAAGTTCTCCTTAGGAGAGACAGCATAGCACAGTGGATAGAGTCTGGAAGATTTGGGTTTGAATCCTCCCTTGATGAGTCACTACCCCCTCTAAGCCTTAGCTTTTCTCTCTATTAAACAGGTATAATACCAACAGTCCCGACCTCACAGGATGGTTGTGTAGCCCAAATAATATTATGCACACAAAATACTTTACAAATCCTCTAAGAGATTTTGAGATCAATGAAAGCAAGGCCCTTGTCTTATTTAATCACTCCAATTCCACCACACAGTGAGCATTTAATGCATACTGCATTTAGTTTACTCTTTTCTTTACCCACCTACCTATTTTCCATGACTCTCCATAAATACTTGTTTGTTTTTATGCATCACTACCCCACTCTTTGTATAGCAATTTTTTATAGGAGTTTTAATGTCATTCAAAGTTACTAATTAGTGCACTAATCCAAACCTCTGTTCTTCTCCCCCATAGGTTTGTAAGAAGTCTGGGAAAGACTCCAAAAAAGGGGGCATCAAACTCCCTGAAAAAAAATCTCAGCTAAAATTTAAGCTGTCTTTTTCCTCCTATACTTCAAACAAATTTCACTAAAAGCAGAGGACTCTTTGAGGTGGGGACTAATAGCCACAGATTAGGAGTCAGAACTCAATTCTTCTCCCAGTTCTTCCAATAGCTAGCTGCAGGACTTTGGACAAATCACCTCCCCCTCTAAGCCAATTTCCTCATTAATAAAATGAGGTTTGTATGGATGGTCTGGTTATCCTGAAGTCTCAATTCATCTGCTAAGCAATATCTAGAAGAAAATCAAGGGAAATTCAAGCATAGAGTAAACCCATCTTCCTGATATCGTTTTCATGTAAATAAAAAGATCAGCTTTTAAAAAGGAAAGGCCATTGTCTGGTTCAATTAAAAAAAATCTTTATTGAAAATGATACTAACCCTACTAAGTAAGAAAAATAAGACTAAAAACATCTCTGGGCTCACACGGCTCAAATGCTAGTGGAGAACACACATAAATGAGAATGGTAAATGCAGCGTTTTAAGTACCAGATGTACTCTTCGGACTTAGACAAATGAGAGGGTCACATCTGAGGGCAGGTGGCAGACTCCACTTAATAAGACTCCACTGATTAGTCCTTGGAGGTTCAGGAGGATCTCAGCAGGCAGAGATGTGGTCAGGGGAATGTTCCAGGTGGAGAGAAAAGAGGGAGCCAAGGCACTAGGTGGACAAGCAGAGAAAGGTCAAGAACCTCAAACTAGACTATAGTGTGTACGGAAATTAGAGACGTAGGAGGGAGCCAGACTGTGGAGGGCTCTTAATACCAAATTAAGGCAGTAAGAGGTGTGGACTTCCTTTGGTAGACAACTGATAATCATTAAATATACCTGGGTAGAGAGATGACCTTATGAGAGTTGGAGGAGGGGGAGTCTTACCAAAATTAATCTGGTAGCATTGTGTAAATTGGATAGTGTGGGGGAAGAGAGGTAGGCAGGAAATGAAAAAACAGTTAGGAGTCTTACAATATGGTCTAGATGCAAGATACGGGGGAAGACATTCTGTAGGCAGAATCTATCTATAAGACCAGACAATGGACAGAAGGGAAGCAGAAGATGGACAGGATTGGTGGGACCATGAACAGAAAAAGAAAGTCAAGATGAGCTGGTTTTCAGATTCCTATCCATACAAGTTGTACTGGTGAGAGTGAGATGTGGGGTTTTTTAGCACATTTTTTTCTCTTCACATTTTCCTTCTTTGCTTAAAAATAAAGCCTCTAATGCAAATTTCTTTAAAAAAATGAATTTTATTTAACAGGGAAAAGGGAAGGTAGGAAAGCACAGTTGAGTAGGAGAGAGAAGATAAAGAGAGTCATGCCAAAGTAATAAATGGTGTCATGACCTTCCAGTCTATTCCTGCCCCTCTAGCTGCTCTCATTTCCCTGACCAGTCTGGACCTCAAGATGGGTCAACTTCCACGATTCACCACCATTCTGTAATCTCTCCTCTGCCTGACTTATCACCCTAATCATCAACTCTGAGTAACTGGGACCATTTGAACTCTCTATTCCTGCTCCATGGCTACTAAACAAAACTAGAGATAACAACAAAATTGGACTAATTTCATTCATTATACATGTATACCCCCATAACCTTTAACCTTCACTATTGCTCAGTATTTCTCCCCCAGCCTCAGCCACTGAAACACATTCACAACTAGTAGTAACTTTACCTCCTACTTCATTGAGACCATTCAAAGGTAGCACTCTCAACTCTCCTCACTTTCCAAAACTTTTGTCATTAATTCCTTTTTCCTGTCTCAGGGGAAAAGCAGATCCTGCCTACCTGGCCAGGCACAATGTCTTCTCCCTGTGCTCTTCCCATCTCCTCTAAGAAGTTCTTCCTTAAATGATACTCATACCTCTTTAATCTCTCCTTTATTTATTCATTCCTTGCCATCTGTCAACATTCTCCAATCTCTCCAATACTGCCCCCGCCAAGCCTCTGCTTGAACCTTCTACTGCCTTGAGCTGCCTCTCTTCTCTTCTTTCACCAGCTATGCTAAAAGTAGTCTCTATTCCGTTACTTCAACCTCTTTATATCATATACTTATATCTTCTAGCCCTGAGGAAATTTGCCAAGCATGACAAATGGCAACTCACTCTTATACTCTCAAGATGTCCAAAGTGTTTTACTCACATTAACCCTGGGTAATGCAAGTATTTGTGCCCTTCTACAAATTTAAAAAAAAATGAAAAGGCTCAGCCAGCTGAAGTGATGTGCCCAAGATGACCCAGCTGAAGTGTCATCACACATGAGTCAGGACAGAAGCCAGCTTTCCTGACTCCAAACAAGGGCTCTTTCTACTGCTACATCAGGCTGTGTCCATCGCCACACTATGCAAACTTCTCTCAAGTCACCAGTGACTGTGCCACTCTCTTCTATGTGTCTGAAGTCCTAATCCCAATTGTCTCATCTCTTCCAGGAGCCTGCTTCATCAAGCACTCCCTTTTATTATCTTCAATCTCATTCTGCCATCATCTCAAGCTATCATTCTTATCACTCTTCCTTTTCAATGACAAACTCTAAGAAAGAAATAGTTACATTTGTCCTCTTGGCTTCCTTCCTACCCACCTAGTCACTTCTTACTGCAATCTGAGTTTCCAATCAATATATCTCCCTCATTTCCTCAGAAAGGTGAAGTACAAGTCCAGAACATCACATATACTACCAAAGTTGCTGTCCATTTTCCTTAAGTGTTTCTCATTTAACGTAGAAAAGCTGACTGTGGGGCAGGGGTGCGAAGAAGACTGTCAGATTAAAAAATTATTAGGATATAAAAACAAAACCAAAAAACATCAATGGGGGAGGAGACATTTATTGCCTATTATGAGCCAGGCACTGTGCAAAAAGCACTTTCCAATATTATCTCACTTAAACAACCCTAGGAGGTAGGTACTATTATTATACAGTTGAAGGAACTGAGGCAGAAAGAAGTTAAGTGACTTGCCCAGGGTCACAGAGCTAATAAGAGTCTAAGGTCAGATCTGAACTCTGGACTTGGTGCTTTATCCACTATGCCATGTAACTGTTTTGCATTTTGTTTTTTAATGTGGCTTCCAATCCCATCATTCTACTTTAAAATGCTCCCCCAAGGTTACCAATGCTCTCATTTGCTAAATCCAATGGTCTTTTCTCAATTCTCATTCTCCTTGACCTTTTGGAAAGCTTATGATGTTGCTGACCACCTACCCACTCCTAAACACTGTCTCCTTCCCTTGCGCTGGTGGCCTTGGACTCTTGGGGTTCTCCTCATACTCTCTGACCACTGTGTCACTCTATGGTTGGGTCATTCAAATCCTATCCTCCAATCATGGGTACCCTCCAAGGCTGCTTGGGACCTCTCTTCTCTCTACTGTCTGTTGGTGGTTTCATCAACTGGCATGAGTTCAATCACCTCTTTGAAGAGTACTCCCAAATACAAATAATTAGCTCTAGTTTCTCTCTCTTGAGATCCAGACCCACAACAACTAACCACTGGACATCTCCACTGAATGTAGACTCTCTCAAAATGAATGCACCTAAACAGAAGGTTTTCTCCCTCCCTAACCTCTCCCTTCTCCAAACTGTTGTTTCTATACATCCAGAACCTCAATGCTATCTTTGACCCCTCATGCTCACCTCACATATCTAGTCAGGCGCCATATATCTTGTCAGTTCTATGACCCCAAACCATCTCATATCCATCTTCTTTTCTCTATTCACATAGCCTCTACCTTAGCTCAGGCCTTCATGATCTCTCACCTGACTAAGGTCATGGATTCCTCATTGGTCTCCCTGCTTCAAATCTTTCCACGCCATCTTTTACACAGGTGACAAGTCATAGGAGAATAGGGATATGGATTTAGAGATGAAAGGGGTCTTTGGGATCAAATCGATGAGGAAATTGAAGCCCAAAGAAGTTCAGTGACTTGCCAATGATGACATCTCTTAAGTGTCTAAGGCAGGATTCAAATTCAGGTCTTCCTGTCTCCAAGTCTAGCACTCTATCTGGTGCTAGACCTCTCCTGCAGCATGACACTGCTCACCACTATTGCTAGAACCTAGATCCTCTTTCCTCTCCAGGTTTTCGTGATGCTTTCTCCTGGTTCCTCATCTGACTGTTCCTATGGTGTACCTAACAACTATGGGTATACCTCAAGGTTCTGTCCTGGGCCCTCTTCTTTTTTTTCTCTGCATTATCACTTGGGGGTCTCATTTCCCATGGGTTCAGGTAGCTTCTCCATTGGGATTACTCATAAATCTAGACATCCATCCCCAGCATCCCTCCTGATTTACAGTCCTGCATCAAGAATTGCCTCTTGGCAAGAGATAAATGTTACAATAGAGGGGGAAAAGAGGAAGGCAAAAGAGAAAGAGTCAACCTTACTCTCACGGAATTTGGCTTAGGGAAGGAATGACATAAACTCTAAACTGGGCATCTTGCCACATAGAAGAGTTGAGGGAAGGGGGATGAGAGGTGGGGTGATGGAGGGGAGTGGGGGGGAGGGCTGATGAATATTCACATTTCTGTAGAGGGAGAGGGACAGGGTGGAGAGTGGATGG
>JAQQSV010001461.1:29560-58821 GCA_028646515.1 Pseudochirops corinnae | reverse complement strand
ATAGATAGATAGATAGATAGATAGATAGATAGATAGATATATAGATATATATACAGGGTTTTACCCAATGTTAAGGCAATTTTACTGGCTGTAAAAGATTCTATCTGGTATGGCTGCTTATCAGTTTTCCTTATTTGGGAGACTGAGTAATAGGGACAGGGTACTAGATGACTTGGGGGGGGTGGGGAAGGCAAATGACCACCTTGGAGCTGTAATTTGCTAACTTTTGGCCTCTTGGGAGTTGCCAAAGTTCAGGTTTATTCTGGTGGGGCTGTTTATCTGTAGTTAACCCCATCTGACTTTGGCCTAAAAGTCTCTTGTTAATCCCATCAGAATATCTAGATGAGATGGTAGAGACCTGCTTGAATCAGTGGATTTATCCTGTTGTTGAATAAAATAACAACAGAGGGCCTGTCTACTTACACTGCCTGGTAGCTCCCTTTCTTTGATCTTTAGTGTGATTTTTAATGTGGTGAAAGTCTTTCTCCCAAACTCTAAGCACAGATTTTATCCACTTCCTCCACAGTGGGATCTAGTTTGTGATCGGAGTCAAAAGATTCATTAATAATCTAAAAACTATTTTGCCTTTCAGTGATGGAAAAACAATTCTTGATGCTGCTTTAGAAGTGCAAATGTGTGATAATCTGTTGTAAGTAATTTATTAAATCAGTGCTTCTTTATTAGAGGAAAAAAAGATTTTTCCGCCCCCTCAGGAAACAAATGGGCAACATTAATACAGATAAGAAATTGATGACTTAACAGTTAATATTTTTTGGCCAAGTAAATTAGTAGTCACAAAGTAGTGTTTGAGTTATTGTTCTACAGGCCTGGTTATCAGGGGCAAATATATTCTCCTATGTCATTGCCACTTACTTGCTGAGTGATAATGAATTTTCTAGCCATCCTGCCAGCTCATTGCAAAATAAATATATCCATTTGAGACCCATTATTATATTATTTCATTTTAATCTGAATTTTAATCATATTTAATTTTTTAAATGTGAAAACATCATTATATTATCATAAAAATCTAAAGCATTTTAACTGAGATTTGTGAAATGGAAAAAAGTCTTTTTCCAAAGATATACTTCGGTTGTCAAACAAAGTGATCCATTCATATGCTACTCAGTTATAGAAAATTTAATACTTTAATTCTTAATGTCTTCTGCCATTGACCTGCTAAGTAGGACATTTATCCCACTCCTTAGTTATATTTGGCCCATTGGTATAGGGTTTCTCAAATTTCCCTTTCTGAGTGCTAGTTTTGTTGCAATTTAGGAAAAGCTATGAGGCCAGTTCTCCTCCCCAATCCTCTACCAGGTGGCCAAGAGCCACTCTCTTAAAAGGATGAACCAAAACTGGCTATATTTCTCCTATCTTCTAAGCCATGTTTGTCCTGCAATAGTAGACATTGTTAAAGAATGTAGCTTCTAAGCTAGACTTGGTACTTCCCTTTCGTTCTTATCTTCTCCCTTTCCCTCCCCCTGTTTCCCTTCTTCTCTTTGTCTCTTTCTCTCCTTCTGTTTCTCTGTTTCCCTCTGATGTTTCTCTGTACTTAACTCCATCAGACCTTCTTGGTGGGGTACCTGAGGTCTCCCGTTAACCCCACAGAATATATAAAGGGGATGGAGGTCTCCAACATAGTGGAGACCTCCTTCAAGATAGAATCAGTAGGCTTGTCATGTTGTTGAATAAAATCCCATCTGAGTGTCTCTATATACACAACTCCATAATTCCCTTTCTTTGACATGGCATTCTTTGGACCTATTAGTCTGCCAGTGCTCCAGTCTGCCTTCTGGGTACCTGCTGAATGCTTGATCAGAATAGTAGTCAGCCCCTTTGTGGACATCCAGGGACTGATTTGTAGACCATATTATTCCTTTAAAAATAGTTTAATATGTTGGAAAATACACCAGACTCAAATAGAAGACCCTGATTCTATTCCTGCCTCTGCCACTTAAAAACCTTATGATCTTGGTCATAAGTGATTTATCTTCTTTGAATTTGAAGATCAATATATCTACCTGTGTGCCTCATGGATATTGCTCAGACAGCTATAAACAGGCATATTCCTCTAACATAAAGTATTTCTTTGAAAATGTGACATTGGGTGAAACATTACGGGAGAACATAATTCTATAGGAATGACGTTTGGGCAAAAGTGGAAAGCCAGCAATGTGGCCAGGGTCACTGGGTCTCAATTTTTGCTGTTATGATTGCTCTCCATCTGATTTATATCTTCAGTGATTAGGAAAAACATCACAATTGGGATTCATAAGATGAATGATTTTTTAATATAAATCCATTCCTTTATTGAATCAAGATAGTATTATTAATAATAGCTCTCTTGTAACACTTTATAATTTAAAAATTATTCTGTAAAGTGAGGGGATTTGATTAAATGAAACAATATAATTCAAGCATTTATGAATCTTCTGTCAATAAATATTTGTTAAGCACCTACTGTGTGCCAGGCAAGCCCAGTGCTAAGTTCTGGGTATGCAGAAAGAGGCAAAAGATAGTCTCTGCTCACAGGGAGCTCAGAATCTAATGGTAAAGACTACATACAAGCAAATATATACCAAGCAAGCTACGTGCAGAAAAAGCAGGAAATAATTAACCAAGGGAAGGCTCTAGCATTGAGAGGTTGGGAGTGCCTTCCTGTGGAAGGTAGAATTTTAGTGGAGACTTACAGGAAGCCAAGGAAGGCAGTAGGAGGAGAAGAGGAGAGAAAACATTCCAGAAACAGGGGACAATTAGAGAAAATGATGTCCAGAGCCAAAAGACGGAGTGTCTTGTTTATGGAACAACAAAGCGGCCAGTATTAATGGATGTATGAGTACCTGGTATGGAATAATGTATAAGAAAGACTGGAATGGTCTGATAGAGCTAGTTTAGAGCGTTGGAGTTGAGTGAGTGGTTGAGAGGTGTGACATGATTGGATCTGCTCTTTAGGAAAATCATTTTGGTGGCCAAATGGAGGATTGAATTGGAGGGGGATTGACTTGAGGCAGGTAGGTCCGCCAGCTGACTGTTTATTGTAACAGTCCAGGTGTGAGGTGATGAGGCCCTGAACCAGGGTGGAGAACAGTGTCAGAAGAGTTAAGAGAGCATATTCAAAAGAGGTTAGAAAGGTGAAATTGATAGGCCTTGGCAACAAACTGGATATGGAGGATATGGAAAGATAGTGAAGAATTGAAGAGAACTTGGAGGTTGTGAACCTGAAGGACGGACTGGGAGGATGCTGTTCTCTATAGTAACAGGGAAGGTAGGAGGCAGAGAAGGTTCAGGGAGAAATATGAATTTGGTTTTGGATGTGTTTAGTTTAAGAAATCTACTGGACATCTAGTTAAAGATGTCTGAGAGGCAGATTGGAGATCAGCAGAGATTTTGGGACATGTCAGGTAGAGCGGATAACAATTTGATACAATAACCCTGTGAGACAGATAGTGCAAACTAGGATTCCCTTTTTTACAGATAAAGAAGCTGAAACTAGGGGAGGTAAAGACATTGCCACAAATCACCAAGGTATTAAGTAGAAATGGGACATGAACCTCAGTCTTTTGATTCTAAATCCAATCCTATCACTCAAATGGAGATCATTGAAGGTGTTATTTTTGCTCTGTAGAATCAAATGATTTTTATAGTAAATAATGAGAGATCTAACTTTTTAAAAAGAAAAGAATAAGCAAGATAAGGAAGGGGGTGGGGTGGGGTCAGCATTACTTGTATAAAAGGAAAATGTGTTTGTGAGGAAATCCAGTGAATCAGATGATAGAAACATGAAGGAGAAAAAGTGAGTGAAGATAAAGGAGGTAGAAACAGAAGTGAGCTTGTTGTCAGAGTATGCTACTGACTACTTGAACAGAAGAATTAAATTTATGAAGAGTTATGAAAACATATACAGCAGAACACAAAGGAACTTAAATATGAGGCTGAATTTCTATTTCATACTGCTTACTTAAAAAAAAAACCCAATATACAATAAATTGCCCACATTACTTTCAAAACCATCCTATTCCTCAGTGCTTCTCTCTGAACTTTTGTCTATTTTTTTTTGGTGCATTTTAAAAAATGTTTCAATGGTCCCCCTTTTTTTTTTTTACATGTGTGTCTCTATTGCTAAATCCCTTCTTCTCTCAATCCCTTTTCCAATTTGAAAAAAAAACCAAGAGGAAAGAAAGAAAAAATACCTTGTAAAAAGTAAGCATAGCCAAGCAAAATTAATCCACATAGTGGCCACGTTGAACAATGTACATATGTTTTTTTCCCTGCTCCTTGAACTCACCACCTCTCTCTCTCAGAAGGTGCATAACATGCTTTATTACATGTCCTCTTGAGACATGGTTGGTTGTAACTTGATCCGTTTCTTCACAATGCTGTTCTTGTATGTTCTAATTCAGCTCATTTTACTGCATCACTTCATCTTCTTCAAGATTTTCTGCAGTCATCTCTTTCATTGTTTTTTCCGTTATATTCATATACCATAATTTGTTCAGCCATGGATGGATACCCCCTGTCAGTTCTAGTACTTTGCTTTTTTTCTTTTCGTACATAATCCCCCTTTTAGATTCAGGAAGTTTTTTTTTTTGCTTCCTTCATTGGATTTATCCTCCATTTTAGGTTCCCCCCTCTCATCCTCAACTTGTTTCTCTATTGAGTTTGGTGTATTTTTATATCAAACTACATTCAGTTATTTGCTTCAGATAAAAGGAAGGTTCATCTAATTCCTTCTCCCCCCACAACTTCTTCCATGTTTATTTACTCATCTGGCCTCAGACACCACCTGTATGGGCAAATCACTTAAATTCTACCTCAGTTCTCTCAACTGTAAAGTGGAGATAATCATGATTTTATTATTAATTAATATAATTAATTATTAATTATATACAAATATTGCTATGTTTAATTAATATAATTAATAATTATTATCTCACTAGATTATTGTGGAGATCAAATGAGATAATAATTTATAAAATCCATAAATATAGTGCCAGGCACCCAGGAGGTGCTTAATAATTGCATATTTTCTCCCACCCCTTTCACACCCTGCTTTTATATATATATATATATAGCAAGTTCTATCTTCTTCTTCCCCCTTTCTATAATAAATGGATTCCTCCTTTTACCCTAAGTTTTCTTCCTTTGAAGAGAATCAGTCCACCCCTAGGTCCTCTTGATTCCTGGTTCACTCTTCTATGCTTCAAATACATTTATGATCAATAGAAATTATAATTGTGTATTACTAGTTTACTTCTACATATTAACATTGGAAAGGTTATCTCAAAACCTTTTCCAGACATTCTGAAATGTGCGTGCTATATCATTAGACATTTGGCAGGAGGATTTTCCAACCAGTCCCTTTTAGTAAGATGCTAAAAAAAAAACAAAAATCTAAGTGTTTTGACTAAATTAGTTAATTAAATACATGGTAAATTCCCAATTTCAGAATTTCTCTAGCCCACATATAGTTTTAAGGTTTTTTTTTCCCATGATGTTTTAGATGAGAAGAGAAAAGATATTGGGATGAGACTATTTGTTACTGATCTCTTCTTGTTATTTTTAGATCTTCAACTCTACAAAAATCCAGCAGTCTGGGCAATCTGAAGAAAGAAGTATCTGATACGGTTGGTTGCTGAATAGTTTCTCTTATCTCTTGAAAAGAGGGGATTTTTCTTATTTTACAAGTGAAAGTTACAAGGGGTATCTTCTCTACCGCTTTTCTGAGTTATGAGAGGGTTATCAAGTATGAATATGGAAAGTCACTCATTTTATTTGGAAGGGAGGGAAGTTGAAAGCAATGCTTTCAGTATGCTTTCTTACCCATTGAAGGAAATGTTATTATGTCATCTCTTCCTGGCACTTCATTAGAAACTGTGCTGGGATTTTGTTGAACGGTAGCACAGAGTTATAGAAGATAAGTTTTATCAGTGGGATTCTGTACACTGAATGATGGGAATTGCATGCTTTTATCTAATACTGTTTGTTTTCTTCTTCATACAGGAAAAGGAGCCTCTTCAGAAGCCTCCAGAGGTGATTTTATAGCCTGGCTTAGTATAACTGATAAGTAAAAAGATTTAATTCAATAAACTTGAAAGGGTCAGGAGGCAAACACTTTTGTCAGAAAGTAAAATTGGGGACACGAGAAGGGGGAAAGGATCTTTTACTTGGACAGTTTTCAGTGTCATCATGGAAACCAAAATCCATACTCATACGATCGTGTTTATATTGAGCATAACTGGGCCTCCTTCTTTCACAAACTCCGCATTCCCCCCATCATGTGACCATCTTCAGTAGAGATATTCCCAAAGCGCGTGTGTCCTATGCATATAAATTTGACTTTGACAAGTTACTTGGTTTCTAGTTTGTCCCTGGTGTTAATCTTTGGTCCAGTAGCATTTATAATTGTTTTATAAGGAGACTTTATATGGAATAAGGTAAGCCCTAGCAATCTTCCTAGAGTGCTCTATTTACTGGTTTGAAGGAATGGGGGATTGTGAAACAAGTCATCTTTAGCATTGAGGGGAGGGGGTAATGGAAAAGGGATAGAAGCAGCTGGATAAAGGAAGCTTGGTAATAACAGAATGGTTGGTGTCTGCCTGCAGAATAGGAGCAGAAGTGTTGAGGGGAAGGTGAATGAGGAATGAATGAATGATTAAAGCATTTATCAAATGCTTATATGTCCAAAGCACTGTGTTAAGTGCAGGGGACAGAGATAGGAAGGCTGTCCTTGTTCTGAAAGTTTATATTCTAATGGGTTAGGCAACATACACAGAAGCTTTCAACTATATCAGAAAGAAAAGTCCCATGGTCTTTGGGGTGTCTTTCAGATGTTATACCATTTGATAGTGCCAAGGACTTTGGTAGCAAGAACTTTCTTTTCTGGGTCTTCAGTAGTTATGGCTGTAGCAGCTGGTATTGCCAGATGGCATCTCAGGTTGCTTTCCATGGTGATGGCTGAGGATCCTGAATGGGAGGCATAGCTATTCCCAAAGTTGATGGTCATGGGCTGACTCCACTGAGATCTGAGGGAGCTGGTGGTCAATATGGTGATGGTTGTTTAATTTGCCTGATATGTGCTGCCTCTTGAATCGTGGTGCTTTGCCAGGCTGGCTGGCTTGCCTGACCTCCATCTCAGTTGGCAGGAAATACACTGATCAGATGGCATGGAAGAGGAAAGGCTGTGGCTTTGTCAGCCAGAGGGGAATGATTTGGATGTTGATGTTGAAACATAATTCACTGAATTGGAGTACATTCAAACATTGAGTCGTGTGCTAGTATCCTAATGTGGTAGAATAAAATATTATCATAGAAAGAAACTTAATTAACAATTTAAGGTACAAGTCAGTAGCTATCTTTATTGCATTTGTAGCTTTAAGACATGGCACAGACAAACATCAGTTAGCCCACAGAATAGAGAAATCTTTATGGGGTAAGCAGGCTCCTGAAGACAAGCCATTTTCCATTGTTTTTTTGTAATTTATGGAAAAGCTTATATTAATATTAGAATTACGAACAACTACTGGCTTTGGGGGCATTTTTTGTATTCTAAGAGAAAGGATGGAGAATTCCTAATCTAATCTTTTGTTGACCTAGGGGTCCAATAACACTGAAGTGGAAGTTCATTTTAAAATGGAATTTGTAATGTCAAGAGAAGGAAAGTACAAGGCACCCTTCTTTCTGTTACTATAAATTCCAAACAATATCTACACTCAGACCCCCAAAAGCAAGAGTGATGAGATACATGAAAAGGAAAGTCATGTTTGTGCTAGCTACGCATTATAACAAATTCCTTTTCCACATGCAGTCAAAATATTCATACAAGAATGTTTTTTCCATAATGTTATAGATTGTCATTGTTATTTAGGATGATGATCATAAGGCACTCTGTAGGTCTTAAAATGACTTCGGAGTCACATAAGAAACATTAAATATGTTTAGCATAATTTCATTTTAGGCATAATTTGTTATATTCTAATTATCTTCAAAGTAATAACCCTTAAGTGGCATATGCCACAATATGAATCAGAGCATCTTATTCCAAAAGTCTTATCAACAAACAGGAGTTGACAATGTGTATCTTTAGGTTATTAATAAAAATCTTTGCAGTAAAAAAAAATGGAATTATTTTGAAGTGCAAACTTGTCACACTTGCCTTAGAAACTATTCATGGTACATTGATTTTACTGTGTTTTAGCTTTGCTTTGGGAATTGAAGGACAATCTTTGTGATGAGTTGTTATAGCAACCAGGATAACACCATTATATTCAACCATGTGGTATATTTTGTTAAAAGCTGTTTTATGAGCAGCAGAGAGAGTCAGGAAGACCTGGGGTCAAGTAGAACCTCTAACCATATGACTCCACGGATCACTTAACCTCTCAGGTGCCCCAGGCAGCTCTCTAAAAGCATTTTTAAAGAATGAATGCTCAGCTACAACATTAGAAGGGATTTCTTGACCAGGAATACTAGATATAAATAAAATCAGGGATCCAGATTCCACCTCTCCGTAATTAAAAAAAAAAATTCATATCAAAATATTTTTAAGCCCTGTATATGCTAACCACACATCCTATGATAGGTAATAATCCACCTGTATTCTGGGATCCAACAAAAATAATATTGTCTTCATTGGCTTTCAGAATTAGCTTTTTAACATCTTAGAAGTATATTTGACATTCCATATTGGTGAGTTTGAATTTGTTTTCTAACTTCTTTAGACAGTACCTCCTGTGCAAATCAGCAAATTTGGAAGCCTCCCTCCCAAAGTCCAAGGACCTGGCCCTTCAGCAGATGACAATGCCTTTGGCACTCGAAAAGCCCGGTCCTCCTTTGGACGGGGCTTTTTTAAGATTAAAAACAACAAGAGGACAGCAAGTGCACCAAACTTGGGTATGTAGCAGAAAAATACACACCTCTTCCTATCCCTTCTTTGCATCTGTGGATGTTTGGGTTGCACAAACCTGACAGTATGTACAGAGGAGTGAGGTTTGATTGAAGTCTGTTGCTTCTAAATCACAGTTCTTTCCAAATGAACCAATCTTCTGCCCAGAGACTCTTCCCTTCAACCAAAGATGATAGAAGATGGTTCAGCATGGGCAACAAATAAATACATCCACGATGACGGATGACATATTCCACACCCACAATCCCCCACCTCTTTAATGAAAAGAGAGATATTTTCCTGCCTCTTCTCCAGGGCCAGGATTGGTCATTCTAGTTAAACAATTTTAAGTTTATTTCCCCCTGTTTACGTTGTGGTGGTAATTGTGTATATCATTTTCCTAATTCTGCTTACTTGACTTTTAGCATGTCTTCCCACATTCCTCTGAATTTCTCATATTGATCATTTCTTATGGTAGAAGAGTATTCTATGACATTTATTTACCACCATTTGTTTTACATTCCCTGATTAATGGACACCCATTCTGTTTCTAATTCTTTGATACTACAAAAAGTAGTTACTATGAATATTTTGGTATATAGGGAAACTCTCGATATATATGATACATACATACATATGTATGAAGTGTACAAAAGGGGCAGCGAGGGTCTCAGACACTTAGTAATTGTGTTACCCTGGACAAGTCACTTAACCCTGTCAGTTTCCTCATCTGTAAGATGAGCTGGAAAAGGAAATGGCAAACTAGTCCAATATCTTTACCGAGAAAATCCCAAATGGGGTCACAAAGGGTTAAACACCCCTGAATAACAACAAACAGGTGTGTGTATGTGTGTCTGTGTGTTTGTGTACACATAGTATCACATACATACATATGTGTATGTATCTCAGCTTCCTTGGGGTATATGCCTAACCGTTGCCCTGCAGTTACAAAGACTTTTTTCTTTAAAGTTGTGTCAGTGAGTATTTAGATACAATATAATCTTTACCATTACCACAAAAGTAGCACGGAAATAGAAACAAATAATTCAAATAAATGTGATATTAGTCTGTCAATCTATACTAAAATGACAGTAGAGAGATGCTCTGACAATTCAGCAATCCATAAGCCTTTTAACCTACTTCCTTCTCTGTGATTTAAAGTTTTGAGATCAAATAGAAGAAAAACATACCTAAAGGCCATTTCTCTTTCCATCATACACCATTTCACATCCATTTTGATGGTAAAGTAACCTCTCGTTGTTAATCTTAACAGAATCTTGTGCTGCATGGAGGGTGGGGAGCGAGAGTGAACGGGCATGCCTGTATTGTACCATTCTTCCCCTGGTATGAATTCTGCCAGTAGGAGTTTTGATTTTGATTTTATTTTGTTATTCCTCGTGCTCTCTGCCATTGGGCTGCGTGTGATTTTATGCATTGTTGGGATATCTGAAGATCGTAGCCGAAGTGCAAGCGCACCTACGTTAGGTATAGTACTTCTGCATGCCAGCCTGTGCCAGTGCCGTGCCTTTGAATGTAGCTAACCTCTGATTTTGGCCAGTGCAATTGCTAGAAAGTAGGCTGGCAGTCATCAGAAAATAAGATTCTTTGTGCTGAGATTTTTATTTCTACCCACGTCTTACTAAAAGGAATTTTCTGTTTAACCCTCGCCCACAGCTTCAAGCCTACTCTTCTGTTCCATTATAACCTTTACTAATGAGACCTCTTGTTATCTGTGATGACATAGAAGCCCACTCTTCTCAGAAAGTAGTAAAGTAGGATGGTAATGTGCGTTAGGTAGCCTTTACCAGCTTTATCTCCATGTTTTCTCCACTTTGGGTGCTTAGTAGCTTAGATATCATTATGCATTCATTACTGTCAATGAAAACACTCTGCCTCCGGCTCTGTGATCTTTTCCATATATGTTTGACTTTCCAGGGGAATATTGTCATCTAAAAAGGGAGAAGTCTTTGGAAAATGTCACAGCTAATAACTTTTAGGTTTATCTCAGATCTTTTTGGGGTTGAATTATTACAGTACTTTTGAGGCATTTTTGAAGAGAGCTTGTGAGATGAGTAATAAGCTTACTTCAGTGAGTCCGAAAAGATCAGATGACAAATACTTAAATCACAAAAATAAGTAGAATTTGGGAGAGAAGAGCAGGAAAACTACCTTGACTCTCAAGTAGCAAGACACTACAGAAAGAAAAATAAGGAATAAAAATGAGATTGGACTACTATAATTGAGGAGGACAAAAGTAATCTGTTCCAGGGGTACCCCTTAACCTAGTTCAGCTGCAGAGGGAACTGAAAGCTTTCTTTGTTTTTTTTTCCCAGGATGTCTCCATTTTCGTGTGTAAACATTCCCATTTCTGTATGTAGATGAGGGCAGAAGTAGGACATATATACTTGAGAGAAACCAAAATGACCTATCTCGTGCTTTGTTTTTGAGTAGCCAGACTGAGCACTTCTGTGTGTGCTGGGGCCTTGGAAGAGAGGAAGGCACCAACCTGACCCCCTTTTGCCATCTATTTTCAAGTGTTTTTGCCCCTTTCTTTAGAATATATTCTGGTTTTGCTGAGAGGCATATGCTGCTTGTACATAATAACCTTACCATCGCAGCTTTGCTTCAATAGAAAATGAACCTCTGCAATTTCTCTGATTTTGTTCAAACAGCTACTGATGTGTATTCTGGATAATATTTTTTTTCCTTTGTAAAATGTAAAGTATTCCATTGAAGTAGCCATGTTCCTTATGCTGATGAAGTTGAAACATGGCTCTGCTGGCAGGCCTAAGACCACTCAGAATGCTGGCGTAAGAAGCAGCAGGATGGGCTGCTTTTCCCCCAGCACAAGTGAATGTTCACCTTTCAAGTTAACGCTTTATCAAAGGAGAAATTTTGCTTTCATAAGTCGTTTTCAACACAACCCAAGAAATAATTATTTGTATCATTTTAAAGCCTCTAGAAATATCAGACATTGCATTTCATAGCAATGGTTTATAAGTTAGAGACAAGTTGACTGAGTTCTCCAGTGAAAAGTCACAAATATAACTATACCCCCTCCAAAAAACTGCAACAATCAGATAACAGAATTGAGGTTTTTCTGAAGTGTTAGACTGGGATAAAACAAAAAAATGACTTTTTATACAGTTTTCTAAAACAATTTAGCAGTTAGATGGTACAGTGAGTAGATTGCGGGACCTGGAGTCAGAAAGGCCCGAGTTCAAATGCAGCTTCAGACACCTAACTAGCTGGGTGGACCTTGGCCAAGTCACTTAACTGCTGCTTGTCTCCCCTTCCTCTTCTGTAAACTGGAGGTAGGAATAGCCCTACAAACCACCTACAACAAGGTGGTTGTGAGAATCAAATCAGATAACAATTGTGAAGTGCTTAATGTAGTCCCTAGTACAAAGTCAGCACTGTATACATGTTGTGATGATGTTGGTGCTATAAGACAGTTTGTCATACATACTATAAGTATAACGTGGGGTAGACATTGAGGAAATGACTATTTCTCATTGAAGGAATCAAGTTTTGTAAGAGGCAGAATTTGAGCTCGGGTCTTAATATATGGTGGCAGATAGGGTTCCAGGCATTGTACGTGGTGTTGGCAAAATTGTGGATATGAGAAAGTTGAAGATGTATTCAGGAAATGGTGATTAGTTTCATTTGACTAGTGTATACGTTAGAAGATTAACCTGACAATGTAGTTTGTGCTGCTTGTGAATTCAAAGTAGAGGAATAACATAACTAGAGCGGGTGGCCTTGGGAGATCAATGTAAGAAGCCACTGTAGTAGTCATAGCAGTAAGTATAAAGGCCATCCACCAGGGCAGTGGTAATGACAGTGTGCTAGAAGGGATGAATTTGACACATTTCAGGCCTGACATCGAGAGAATTTGGTGACTGATAAAGGCAGCAAAGCCCTGGGAGACAAAATGAAAGGTGACCCTAAGGTTTTGTATAATAGCAATATTATGAACAGCCGTCAAGTCTGTGCTTGTTTTGGGAGGAAAATGAATGAGAGTTTGGGACATTTGTTTTTGAAGGGTCATTAAAGGTTATTTAAGTGCAAACAACTAGGGGGAAATTGAAAATGGTGTAGGAGCTAAGAGGAACAGTCTGAGATAGAGGTAGAGATTTTAGACTTAATCACAGAGTTGATCATTGATGCCATAGAATAGGATGAGATCCCAAAAGGAGAAAATAGAGAAAGAGAAGAAAAGAGCTCAGGACTGAACTTTGGGGAATGTCTATGATGGAGAATTGGAAGGAGGAAGAGACAAAGGAGAAAAAAGACAGGGTGGTTCCAAGAGAAAGGGATGATCAGGTTAAGGCAATGTCAGGGAAGTTTTCCCATGAATGATTTTCGGCAGTAATTAAATGTTGCAGATAAAGGCCTAGGAAAGATCATTGGATTTGAAAACTAAAGTACATCGTTGATTATCTTCAAGAACACAGTTTAAAGATAGGTTTGAGACATGCTGCCAACTCTGCCCCTCGCCCCCCAAAAAGGCATGATACCTCTGTGACCCTTTTCATCCAGGGTTTCTAAGTTATTTTCATTTTTAAGCTAATTTGCTATTCAGATAGCCCATTGACTCTAGATAAGAACTCATATTCTTGGTTCATCTTTTGGTGACTACCGTGTGGGATACCAGCAGGAGAGATTGTTATGTGTTCCTGAAACTAAATAAGCTAACATGGATTGAATTTCTTCCACAATTCTAAATTCAATGAGTCTTTATTTTGTTTTGCTCTTGGAATAGCTGAAACAGAAAAAGAAAATGCTGAGGACCCAGCTCTGGCTGGCTTATCTTCCCTAGGAAAGGATGCAGAGTGCACCAGTCCCTTCCAGTTATCTCCACCTTCTCCAGACTCCAAAAAGAAATCCAGGGGTATCATGAAGTTATTTGGAAAGTAAGTGAAGGAGGGAAATTTAGGACTCCTCCTGAGCAGTTCCAGGACTCAGACTTTTGTGTTTCTCTCAAATAGCCAAGAAAATATCTTATATATAGTAGAGACTCCACAAATATTTGCTAATTTGACTAAGAAAACCTATAAATGGACAATTTAGCTGAGGTTGGACTTGGTAAGGTACCATTTTAGGTGACTTTGAGGTATATGGAAAAAAGTAGACGGCTTAGAACTCAACCTATCTACTCTCATGTGCAGCCAGATTTCTAAATATATAAAAGAGAGGGGAAGCCATGAGGTACAGATTAATTAAAATATTTTTCTCGAGATCTGTAAGCTGCAGGACATTAGACATCGTTGTTATCTGTTTTGTTGATTATCAGACTTAGGAGGAGCCAGTCTACCACTTTCAATCCAGATGATATGTCTGAGCCTGAGTTCAAAAGAGGAGGGACAAGAGCAACTGCTGGACCTCGTCTGGGTTGGTCTAGAGACCTAGGACAATCCAACAGGTAAGAAAAACAAAGTGAACTCGTAGAAATAGTGCTTTCCAGTCCAATTCATGAGCAGGTAGGTGGTGCAGTGGATTGAGCACTAGTCAGAAAGATCTGAGTTCAAATGTGACCTCAGACACTCACTAGTTCTGTGACCCAGAACAAGTCACTTAACCTTTGCCTCAGTTTCCCCATCTGTAAAATGAGGAAATGTACACCTACTCACAGGGTTGTTCTGAGGATCAAATAAAATAATAATTGTGAAGTACTCAGCACAGTGCCTGGCCCATTATACATGCTTTGTAAATGTTAGTGATGATATTGTAAGTGATTAGAATGTTGTCTCTGATAGCTTTGATAAGATACTGTGAAAAAGGTCAAGACAGTGTGAGCTAGTGCAGGGACTCAAGCTGTTATAATTAGGGCCCCAGGTATTAGAATATCTCATCGTATGGTACAGTACATTAGCTACTGAAGCCTGTGAAAGCAGGAAGATTAAAAGCTTTTTAGGATTCCTTAAATTTCTCAATAATTAATTCTGTATCTTTTGGATATTGTAAGGCTGATTAGTTTCTTAAGACTTTCATCATGGTTAAGGACTCTTTCTTAGGCTACTTAACTGATTTATTGCAAAAAGAAGGGTGGATTTGGCAAATGCCTGGTCTAAGACATGAAACCAAAAGGTTTTGACAATGGAAATGGACTAGAAACACCTTTGTCTTTGTCTCCTGTGCTCTTTCCTATGTTTTGTGCTTTTCCTGCATTTAGCACAGGATCTCTTTGTGTTATGAAGGTTTTCTATAATTTATGGAGTGCAGATAGACCATAGAAAGAAGGTTATCTCTAAACTTTTTAAATTAGGAATTCTATTTGTAAATTGAAATATATCCAGCAAGAATTAGAATATTCTCCTTTCTTGTTCCTTTAATTGAATATTACTCTTTTCTGATTTAATTCTTTCTCATGGATTAATTTCAGGAGAGGAAAACATAACTGCTAACGTTATCACAGTTGGATTTAGATGTATTTCAGTCTTCTGAGGGATTTGTTCCTCTTGCTGAAACTCAAAAAAGAAATAAGGATGAAGAAAGTCCCACTCCTTTGCTTGATGGCCCTTTTTAGACCA
Source organism: Pseudochirops corinnae (assembly GCA_028646515.1). NCBI lineage: Eukaryota > Metazoa > Chordata > Mammalia > Diprotodontia > Pseudocheiridae > Pseudochirops > Pseudochirops corinnae. The sequence continues at coordinate 43,404 of JAQQSV010001461.1, read as the reverse complement.
TGTGTTTGACTGAACCACACTGAAACTCTGATTTTAACCTATATTGCTTCAGATTTAAGTGGATAGTGTAGCCGTAGAAGGCAGCTTTTTAATTCTACTGGTCTAATTCCTTCCCCGATAAGGAATCACATTTGTTCTTTACCTGGCTACATCAGAGGAATGATAAAGTGATGCCCAGATTATCAGCATAGATATTGTTCATTGTGAAAATATAAATCCAAAGCTTTTAAATTTGTAATATTTTCATTTTCCTGTTAGTGACTTGGATATGCCGTTTGCCAGATGGACAAAAGAGCAGGTTTGCAACTGGCTCCTGGACCAAGGATTAGGTTCATACATGAATTCAGGAAAACACTGGATTGCATCTGGGCAAACTCTCTTGCAGGCTTCTCAGCAAGATCTAGAAAAGGTGAGTGTTTTTTATTGTTTTATTTTGCTTACCAAAATTCTTCTTTGATTAAAATATATATATTTATGGTTTCACAGTCTAGAACGGAGATAAGAAGAGGGGAAACCGAAAGTTTCTGATTAAGTCTGTGTGTCATGCTTCATATCCATCTTATGTCATAGGATTTAGTCTCTTTGAGAATAAGGACTAAGTCTTTACGATTCTATAGGGACCATCTAGACCAGCGTGGTCATTAAATGTTAAATAATGGCATGACCATAATAACCCAGTATCATGATTGTAGCCCCTTCCTTGCCCCCACCCCCAGCTATCCTGCCTCTCTTCATTTCTAAACTCCACCTTCTAAGAAAGATCCATGCTTCAGATTCAGGCTCCATTGACCTCCTCCTTGTGCAATGATCGTGAGCTGTACTCTTGAAGGCTCTGCTAGTAAAGTGCAAACTTTGGCAGATCCCACCAAGGTGGAAAAGTTTTTTTCTGTATGATCAGTAACAGTGCCTACAATTGTTCTGTGTCTGTGATTATTGTATGAAGAACATCCTACCTAGCAATTTTCATATAAGCCTGTGACCAGAAAGGTGGCCATTAGGTGCTGAATTTTTGGTCAGATAACTCACAAAAACATCTAATAAGACACAGAGAAATTGTAATCTACGCAGGTGGAGAGAGTACCCTTATTAATGCAATCACTGGAAGTGTTAAAATTTTGGAATAAAATGATGAGGAAAATTGCCATAATAGATGTGCTAAGTCCTGCTCTGTGAAGGAGACTTAAATACAAATGAACATCTAATATACTCTAATTCTGCTTGGTGTGGTTTTACAAAATATCTTTCTGAGGGCTGAACTACATGTTTTAATCAGCTGGCAAGATTGAGTTACTTTTCTGATTCTGTGCAGGCCTGGGATTTTGAAAACTTCACTTTGGGGAAAATGAATTTTCATTCTTTATTGAAAACATCCAATTCTTGCTGCTAGCACTGGGAAGTAAATTTGTCTGTTTATTCTTCTAGGAACTAGGAATTAAACATTCCCTTCACCGGAAGAAGCTACAGCTAGCTCTACAAGCCCTGGGATCTGAAGAGGAAACTAATCATGGAAAGTTGGATTTCAACTGGGTTACCAGTAAGATTTTATGATTCTCATGAAAGCTTCTGCTAATTTTGTTTCTTGAGTTGCAGAAAAGTAGACCTTGTTCTACAAATCCTTAATAAATATCACTTAGTTTTATAAGGAAGAACTAATAATATTGATCTGATTTATTTGTTTTAGGGTGGTTGGATGACATTGGTCTTCCCCAATACAAGACTCAGTTTGACGAAGGAAGGGTAGATGGTCGGATGCTACATTATATGACTATTGTAAGTAATTCTCCCTTTTGCCACCAGCAAAGCTGTTAAAGTCCATTTTGTTACCCTCTTGATGCCATTTGTGATAGGACTCTCTTATTTCTAAGCTTTAGCCTGCCTGACATTCTCAAAGAAGTATCTTACTCTTTTGCATTCATATTTTGTGACCTACCCTTCTTTCTGTTTTCCACATGTCCTTTGGTTGTCGAGTTTTCTTCATTCCCATGTGAGTCTTTCTAGACAACTCCCCATTTTTCTTGTCTTAGTATTGTTTGTGTTTATGTCCTCAGAATTTTGTTCTTGAGAGTAGCACACCTCTCTTGATCCCTGTAGAATTCTCCTTTTAAAATTTTAGGTTGAAGAATTTACTTGCTGGCAGTTTTTAATGGATAATGTTACTTTTTCTAGTCTGTTGCTCTTGAATAATATATGCCATTTCCTTCTTACAATCTAGTAAAGAGCCACATCTCATCAAGTCTCGGTGGTATCTAAGTATAACATATGTCCTTCCTTTCCTTACATTCTTCTGACAGCATTTAGTAAAATAAAAATAAGGGTATAGGTTATAATGTCTTGCTGGATAACAAAGCCTTTGACTTTGCTAAATGTGCTAAACATGCTAAATATGTTTGTTATCAAAGGTACATCAAAATTGTACCTTTCAAGAAAATTTAAGAATTTCCTGTACTGGCAACCACAGGAATTGAAGATAGTTGTCATTGTTTCATGCCCTCTTGCTTTTTTTCTTTTAAAATATAACAATCCTTAAACCCAACTGCCCTACCTCCCCCCCATAAGAAAAAAATAAAAATACAAAAAATGGTGAAAAAGAGAGAGAGAGGAGAAAAAGGGGGAGACAGGGAGATGGAGAAGCAAAGAGTGAAACTCAAGGGGGAGAGGGAAAAAAAATGTAACAGTCCTGAAGCAGTTAAAAAGCTTATTTTCCTCTCCTTTTTATCATATCTGTTATCAGTAAGGTGTGCCTAGTTGGCTTTTTATTTTTTCCTTTTCACATACTGCAGGTGTTTTTGGGTCGGTCTCATGCTTATCTTTAACACTGCCTTCAAAATTACCTTCCCTGCAATAAAGTCTACATTTTAGATCTCTACCGAATTATTATTGTCATCATCATAGCTAGCACTTGCACACAGCTTTAAGATTTGCAAAATGTTATGATCCTGTGATTAATTGATTGATGAGGAGGATATTTTGATAATTTTGACCAATTCCTTCTTCAGCACTGTATTTCTAAAATTGTTTCAAAGCCTGGCATGAAAGATTAGGGCCAAATTCTTCAACCAGTCTCTTGTGGATTGAATGGCAGGTGGCAAATAGCCAAAAGTTTAGGGAATTTTCATGGAACAGCAATAGTAAGCAATAGCTGTTGGAACTTTCCTTTCCTCCACTAGTTAAGAAATGCTTCTGATTCGGAGATCTGATCTTCCCTTGCTTATCCTTTTCTTAGGGAGAGAATAATGTAGTTGCCTTCAGTGGTAATTTAATAGATGTTTTGTCAAAAGATTGCTGGTACTTGAAGTATGGTACTTCTTATCTCAGACAGGTTCAATCAACTGCACTAACTTGAAGGACTTAATTTTGTGAGACTAGAAGAAAGTAGAGAATTTGACTTTAAAGTCTGGTTTTTCTGATTAAAGGAAAGATTCTTTTTATAATCCAGTCTATGTGCCAAGAGTTTCTTCTCTTTTTTTCCCTCCAAGGATGATTTGTTGTCTTTGAAGGTTGTTAGTGTGCTACACCATCTTAGTATCAAAAGAGCCATCCAGGTGCTAAGGATAAATAACTTTGAACCCAACTGTCTACGGAGGAGACCATCAGATGAGGTAATATTTGCTATGAAAGCTGACAGCACGTAACCAAAGTCTCCTTTTACTCTCAAGGTATCTGAGTACCTAAAAGTAACTACAAAAACCTAGTATATCTACTCTCTCAAAGTTTAGGAGGAAAAAAAAAAATCATCATTTTCTCAACTCCATATATAATGAATTTGAAGTTAGAGGACCTAGGTTAGAATCTCAACGGTGCTACTCAACACCTGTATCACACACATTCCTTAATTTTGAGGGGGCCTCAGTTTCTTCATCTCCTAAAATGAGGAGTAAGATGACCTTTGATGTGTCTTTCAGCTCTACGTGACTCTTATATGACTCTTCTCCATGATGATACTTTGAAAAAAATCTTTTCTTTGGAATATATCATAGCCTGTCGTAGATTTTAGAGTTGGAAGAGACCTTGTAGGTTATCTAAACCAACTTCTTACTTTACAGATGCAGAAAATGAATCTACCTCCCTCTCCTCCCCACCTCCTCTATCCCCCACTCCCCAAACAACATCAGCTTTCTTTGCTTTTAGAAAATTGGACTTAGGGAATTAGGAGACTTAGGCAATATCGGGCAATTTTTTTTTCAGTAAAGCAGTATGTTTAATAGTAATGGTAATGTTTTCCTGTAGTTAATATTGTGGAATATGTATATGTGAAAAAATATATAAACATTTACAAATTTATATAACATATAAATTTATATATAATATATAAAATTTATATAAATAAAATTATAAATTTTTAATAAAGGGAACTTAAATTATTTAAAAGATGACTATTGCATCTCAAAGAGGTGTGTCTCTGGATATTGGAATTTGATTACATAGACTGGGTGGGAATTATTGACAAAATAGGAAGGGTTAATTAGGGCTGGAACCTGTATGTCAACAACTAAAAGAAATGTCAATGATTGCTTGTTCCCATAGAATAATATCACCCCCTCAGAAGTTTCTCAATGGACCAATCATCGAGTAATGGAATGGCTACGTTCTGTAGATTTGGCAGAGTATGCACCAAATTTGAGAGGAAGTGGTGTGCATGGTGGACTCATGGTAAAGCTGTGTTTTGATTTAAGATGTATTTGATGAGCACAAATACTTGACATTTAAAAAGTTACGTACATGGCATGTGCTTATTTCCTGTGTTTTGCTCAGTAGGATGGTAGTTTAGTAGTTTGTTACGAATCCTTATAATGTTTTAAATCACTCAGTCGTCTATGCTTCTGCTCTTAGGGAGAAATATGGCTACTTATCTCAGGTTCAATTTTTAGAGACTTTTAGGGAAGAATCATAGAATCTTAAGAGTTGGAAGGGGCCTGAGTCTAGTTCAACCCACCATTTACTAAATGAATCCATGCCCTCTACCCCAGACTTGACAAGTGCCATTTGAGTGAAGACCTCCAAGTAGAGGGAATCCATGACCTCCCCTTGCAAAGGATAACTTTGTCCCCTGCATGCCCCGGCAGGCCCTGTCTAGAGATCAGAAATTGTGCTGACTTTCAGGCTTCTGATGCCCCAGGGTATTCACCACCCAGTTGCTTCTGCTCTCTACCTTTAATTACCTGGGGTATTAGGAGGCCAGGAAAGGATATTTTGATCAGAGAAGTCACGGGGAAAGTGAGCAGAACAGTGCCCTTTTTAGAAATAATGGTAGCCTTGATTTGATAGCAGGTCCCAGATCTTAGAAATTTCCTTATTGTTACATTTTAGTGGCTAATAATCTTTTACTCTAAAGATGGTCTTCCTCATAGCTAGTTTATATAATTGTGAATATAGCTTAAATCCATTTCCTTTTCCTGTCCTGTATGGATCTGGATACCGAGCCACCATTCTCCCTATAGCAATCTTTGCTGTATTTGATACCTTCTCTATGGATTATGTATGTATCGATATTGCACCTTGAATATTGGTTTTTTAGTGTCACTGACAAAAATTTGCTTACAGGTTCTGGAGCCTCGTTTTAATGTTGAAACAATGGCTCAGTTGTTAAACATTCCACCAAATAAAACCCTCTTAAGACGACATTTGGCCACCCATTTCAACTTATTGATTGGTGTTGAGGCTCAACGTCAGAAGCGTGAGGCAATGGAGTCGCCAGATTATGTTCTTCTAACAGCTACGGCCAAAGTGAAAGTAAGTTTAGGTTCCCACCACTGTGTGCAAGCAACCAAAAGTCTATGAAATCACATCAGGGCATCCTGCTAATAGGACCTTACTCCTTTCATGAGAGAAAAATATATTAGTATTAGTCTTTAATTGAGCTACCAATCTAAGGGATCTTAATCAATTAAACCTTTGTTATTTCACCAAAATTACAGTGTACAAACATTAGGAGAGTGCTTTATAATCACTATATTGTTAGAGAGGATATTGTATAGCCTAGAACAAAATGTTAGATGGTTTCTAGTCTCTTATGTGGACATATCCAGACTATAAAAAGGGCGTTTCCTTGTGTAACAGCAGCTGCTAGATGGACTTAATCAGTGACCCATCTGTAAATTTTCAAGAGGTACCTGAGAAATAAAGCAATGCAGTTATGTTAGAGGAAGCCTAAAAACTATATAGGCTAGAAAACTATATTAGGAGTATCTGCCAACTTAGGTGGATTCTTAAATGATATCAGATTCATGTCCAGTTTAAGCTATTTTTTTCTCTTCTTATTTTCCAAACAAGATATTTTAATAAACTTAAATGGAGATAAAGATCTAATGACAAACTCTTCCTGGTTCCTGGTCCTCTCCACCAAAAGAAAGGAAGAGATATGTCAGATGCTTTTGCTCGTGTTCATCTAAGGTTCAGTATAAGATTTAAGACAAAGGTCATTTTTCAACTTTGGTTCATGAGGTTAGAGATTTCAGTCATTCCTTTATTGGGCCCAGGTTTAATCATTCATTTTATTATTTGTAAATGCCTCATAATTAAATAATGAATATATCAGGTCTCATGAGCTCCTAAGTGATTTTATTGAATTACTGGTTTCACATTTTTCTTTTAAAGCCAAAGAAACTTACTTTCAGCAATTTTGGGAATCTAAGAAAAAAGAAACAAGAAGATATGGAGGAATATATATGCCCTATGGAACTGGGACAGGCATCAAGGAATGCAGCCAAGAAAGGATATAGTCCCGGTTTGGACATGCGTCTGTATGACGATGATGATTTGGACAGACTAGAACAGGTAAATGAAATTGTGAATTGCTGTTCATATACTAACTGGCATATGAGTTCTAAGATAAGAAGTTAAAACGGCATTTATATTTTGATTACAGCTTTTAATAACATTTCTTTTGTATCATAATCATAGATCATAATAATACTATTAACAGATATTATTCCCAGGATAAATGCCAAAGTTATTCTCTCCATCTGAGTAACTTGGTAAATTGCCCAAGATAGCAGCCACTAGGCAGTACCGTGGTTAGAGCACTGGGCCTGGAGTCAGAAGACCTGACTTCACATTTCACTCAATATACTTGCTAGCTGTTTGTTCTTGGGCAAGTCACTTAACCTGTTTACCTCAGTTCACCTGAACAATGGGATAATAATAGGGTGGTTGTGAGGATCAAATGAGGTATCCGTAAAACACTTAGTATAACGCCTTGAAACACAGTAAGAACTCTCTAAACGCTATCATCTTCCTCCCCATTACCATAGGAGTGGAAATTAAGGGAAGCCAGAGATACTCAGGGTACATCCATGACCTTTTCAGATCAAAAGGAAATCGGGATCACCCGACAAAAAAATCATCTGTTGGCGTCTTTGTCAAAGACAAAACAACAGAGTAGTGAATTGAGGGGTCCATCATTCTAATCTTCTTGACTTTTCTTTTTATTGATACATTTCATACTAACCATACTTTATTATAAAGATACTCTTCCTTATGTCATTGGGGATGCAGTTTAAGTCTGTTTCCTCTTCTTGCTCTACCTATGGCCTTTCTCTCTCTGGGTAATTAACCTTCACTCACTCACTCACTCAGTAAACATTTATCAAATGCTTACTCTGTGCCCGGCACTGGGCTGAGTGCTGGGCACTTGATTATATTTAAAATGCACTTCTGAAGATACTAATTGTGTGTGTGCGTGCTGATATTTATAAAAGTGATTGCTTGCTGTAGATTAATTGTAGGAGAAAAATACTTGTGTGTTAAGGTTCGGTTTGCTCCATTGGATATTAGTACAACATCCTCTGGACCCAAGTATATTGTCATACCCACACCTACTTACTAGGTATAATATGTAGTATTACTACTTAGATTCTTGGTAATTGCTGCATTTGTCTGAAATTCCAAAACCTCTGAGGGATTTGTTCTGTGCAGATGGAAGATTCGGAAGGAACTGTAAGGCAAATTGGAGCATTTTCAGAAGGCATCAACAATTTAACAGTAAGTACCTAACGTTCCTTTTGGATGTCCTGAACTCAATGAATCTAAGACTATACAGTTCTTGAACTTTTGATTCACAATATGTATGACTATCATTATTTGTTTTCCAGCACATGTTAAAAGAAGATGACATGTTTAAAGACTTTGCCACACGTTCTCCTAGTGCTAGTATCACGGATGAAGACTCCAATGTGTGACAGTGACAGCTGGGGGTACCCATTAGGAGCCCTCTTTTCTGTCTTATTTCAGAAACACATTCGGGAGATGTACTGGGCTACAGATGCTTTCTATTGTGCTTGCTTCTACTTATTTAGAAGTGATATTTTTTTCGAGGGGATAAGGGAGGGGGTAGGGCAGGTGCCTATTCTGAAGTTGCCATGAACAATGAAACACTGTTGAGTGGTAGTATAATGGTTTTTACTCTATTTAATGTATAAATCTGTGACATATTTAAAATATTACTTTTTAAATGATGTGTTACTATAGTGTTTCTCTTCACATTAATGGAAGACCTTTGGAAGAAAATGAGCTGTTAAGTGAAGTATTCCATTTCATTTACTGTGGCTTTTTTAAACAGAAATTAAGTGATCAAAAAAAAATTTAAGTGATCACTGATAAATTCCTTAACATCAATACATAGAATTCCTTAACTATTAAATGTGTTCACCTGAATGTCACAGTTATGTCATTACATGCCTTTTTACTATTTCTGTCATATTTTTGTACATTTTTCTAAGCATGTATACACACTTAAATATGTTAAATCATAGCAAATAGAACTTTTATTTTATGACATAGGAAGATACTGAAAAGATTGTTGTTGTTTTTTTAAACAACCATTGATTACCATTTGCTTATGTGCCAGCTGGTTCCTGGAAAGATTAGACTTTTTGAACTTGGGACTTTCTTATCTTACCAAATGTTGACAGTGTTGACCATTGTGACTAAATTAGTGACAAGTTAGTAAATCTGAAATCCCCAAGAATTATTTTTCTACCATGGGTTGGAATATTATACTATTTAAGATTTTGACTTCAAATCCTGGATTCTTTTACATAAGAAGAACTTGAGGGCTATTTTTTATTCTGCAACTAGAATACTTTTTTTTTTATTCCACAGAATTGATTTAGAAAGAATTTTTAAAAAAACTTTATAGTATTCAACTCCTTTTTTTCCTTCTGTTAGCATATTACCACATCAAAACTCTATCAATAGCTTGCCTAATATATTTTAATTGAAAACCCTTCCTGTTACCAATGAATGGAGCTTTTAAAATACGTAACTTCCCTGAAGTTTTATCCCAAAATAAAGTTCCATCCAATCAGTTTAGTAACTTATGCTGGAAAAAAGTTTGTGATGCTAATTTTGTGATGTTAAATGGAGCCTAAGCTTTTCTATAGTTCAGTGGTCCTATGTCCTTTGGAAAGAGACGAGAAAACTACAAATAAAATTATTGCCTACCATTATATTTTTTTAAGGGTTTTGGGAAATTTTTGAACTGATAATATATGTACATAAATTGTCATGTTAATGAATACACATTTACTCCTTTATTCAATAGGACAACTTGGGAAGTAGTCCTGCTCAAGAATTTTAAAGGGAGTCCATAAATACTATTAGGCTACATAAATTGTAAACTTTATTTAAATATCAAAGACATACATTTTCCATTTGTCACTAGGAGATTCTTCCTAGGTCTTGTAGTTTTAGATTATTTATTTATAACTACCATGAGTTGATTAGAATATTATTATGTTACATGTAACCCTACCACTCATTATGTTATAATGGCAATAGAAACTGTTATTAATGTGTTGTGTTCCTATTTTAATATAAATAAAAATGGCCATGCATTTTGCTTATTGGAAAATTCTCTACTAACTTCCTATTATGGCCCTAAAGAATAATATCTAGACAATAATATAAATGCCAAATTAGCTTCATTTAGTACAATCTAGCTAACAATTTTTATGACACTGTTTTTAAAAAGAAAGTTATCAGACTGCGTGTACTACTGGGTATTTCTATGTAATAAAAAAGTCAATTGGAAACTTCCATGTATTCTGATTCTTAGTCTTTAAAAATTTTTCTTTTAACAACCTACAAAGCTTATTTTATGACATCAGTAGAGACATATAATACATGCCAAAGAAGACAAATGTGAACCTATGACTTGGGGTGTTCTATTGCTAGTGGTAAAACGAACGTAGGCACCTGGGCTAATGACAGATGATCATAGTGCAAGGGGGTAGAAATATGAAAAATAAATTCATTGGCATCACCTTAAATTTCTAGAAGTAAAAAGAGATACTGTGAAAGGAGGGGCATAAAGGGAATTAAGGTGCTAATTTGAATTCAATTAAAAATCTGAAACGGTTTAGGAAGCAAATATTGAGAGTATGAAGTTGAGAACAGCCAAGTGTGGAATTCTAGGGAAGACTGCATGCTTTGTGTGGATGTTAGTTACCAAGCCTTGTTAAACCAGTTTGAGTCAATCCAAACAGAATACACCCAGTTGACAAACCAGGAAGCATAATTTGTTTATTTACCTATGCCAGGCTATATAGTTAGTGCTTTAGGGTTGGAAAACAAGAGATGACCACGTACAACAACAGTGGTTTTAACGGCTATCTGCAAAACTTGTTTTGTGAAAAAGAATCTCTCCTGACGGCATCTTATTCTAGAAATTTTGAAGTTGTATAGGTTGCCAAGAAGATGGGCCAAAAATCATCTCAAGAAGTGACTCAGAAGGACAAGCCTGATCTCATTGCTATGTGTGATATTTTCAGTCGAGCTGTGGTCTATGCTGCTCAGAAACTGAAGGACTATCTGGGGTTTGAAGATCCTCAAAGTAAGCTGTCCCCAGATTCCAACACCCTGAATGAGATCTTTTTAATTCATTTTATTAGTTTCTGCCACGAAAATGGAATGGACATGAAGATTACTACTAATAAAATGACCAAGAATCAGGCCATGCTGTTTGGGGCTGATTGGATCTGGACCTTCTGGGGATCTCATAAGGAAATCCTATTTCAGCTGGCTGTACAGACTTTACAGATGGCCACAGTCCTCCATATTGAATCTAATCCCCATGACCTGCTCAACAAGGATGGACTATTAGATGTGTGTTCTATGGAGGGAAATCGGTTTGAGAAGATGGAAGAATTCTGTAATTTGATTGGTGAGGACTGTCTGGGTTTACTTATCATCTTTGGTATGCCAGGAAAGCCTAAAGACATCAGAGGAGTCCTCTTGGACAGCATCAAAAATGAGAACATTCAAAACTACTCATCAGGAGAGAATGCTGTAAAACATTTTATCTTAAACACAAAGAACTGTCTGTCTACCAAAGAACTGTTAGAAAACTACCTGTGTAAAAATGATAGACTGAATGAGATGGGCAAAGTTTATATTAATTTTCTCTGAATTTTAGATAGATAGTTTAGATAGACATATAAACCAATATGTCAGAGCAAAGGATTTTATTCTTTCAAGCAGAAGAGCATTATTTAACATGACAGCATTATTTAATGCATTTAGTGTGTTAAATGGGTTTAGAACAGCATTGTATAAACTGATAGATTCACTTCTTTTGGTGGCAAAAATTAGTTAAGCCAGGCTGCAAATGATTGTCCTGTTGTGATCGTGAAAAAGAAAAACAGCCATGAAGAACGAGGGGGAAAAAAAAGCACCCCATAATTTCATGCCGTGTAACTTTAGTTCTTTTGCTTAGGAAGCAAATAAAACAACCTTGAAACTTTGCTTTGCAATGAAGGCGTTGCTGTTATTTGCAATAAGGTTAGAATTATATCTACCTAAACTGTCAGGTGTGTGTGTTTATATTTCCTTTGTGGGGAGGTGGGGGGGAGGAGGTAGAGCAGGTTAGAGCTTAAGAAAAATAGACAAACCAGTTTAAAACTTGGATCCCACACAAAACTGGGCAAAGACTTACTTTCTTCCCCCATATGCCATGATCTACCCATTGTCCACAGAATGGACCTGGGAGAAGGAGGAAAATATCCCTTTGAGGCTACTTTTCTGATTCCTGTGTCTATTATGCAAACTTAATAATTACACTCAGTAACGTTTACTATAATTCTCATAAAATCACAGATCTAGAGCTAAAAGAGATCAACCTCCTCATCATACAAATAAAGAAAAGAGAGGTTGATTTCCTTCCCAACATCACACAGGTGGCAGAGATGGAACTTGAACTCAGATCCTGTGACCCCAAGTTCTGGGCTCTTTTCAAAGGTGAACTATGTTGGGCAAAATGATGTGAATTTTAAAAATCTCCTTAATTGAGATGGCAAGATCTCTGCTTTAAAGATGAATAAGCCGAAGCAGCTTTAAACTTGATTTGAGAATTAAATGTGAACTCCAAGATCCAAAGTTTTCATAGAATTCTTGAGTTTTGTCTTAATTCTGAATACTAGATCACAGCTCCCTGATTTATTCTACAACGATTGAAACAAATAGCCTAACAAACCTGTAGATCTTTTTGCCTCCGTTGGAAAAAAAAATCTTTAATTGTATTTATTCTGAATATTACCATTTTATATATTATACAATATTATTCATACTCTAAATAGGGGAAATTTTTAAAATAAATATATTCTATGAAACACAATAATAACTTGAATTAATGTCCCCATCTACAAGGCAACAATTTCAGTAATTTCATGTGTCCTTCCAAAGTAACTTTAAGTGATTGACTATTAGATGTGGTAAAGTTTGATTTTCTTGCAAAGCTTCATTTATTTATTAATTTTGCTGGTGGGTTAAGTCCAGTGACAAATATCCCTAGGTCCTATAATTGAGCTATCTCGAATCTCGTCAGTGTAATATAAAGATGTTGTCATTTTTATCCTTTGAAGTGAATCAATTAAACAGTTAGTCATTGAAGAGCCTGCTGTGTGACAGATGCTGTAGTGGACATTAGGGACACAAACACAAAAATGAAACATTTCTGGCATTTAACGAGTTTACACTTTACTGTGGGGAAAGTACATAGTACAGTGGAATGTGTAATGGATTTGGAGTACCTGCAATTCAAATCACAACTCTGCTACTGTGTATGCTTAAGTAAATCATTTCAGTTTACCCATCTGTAAAATGGAATGGGAATAGAGGGCTTCTATAAAGTCCCCTAGCACTAAATCTATGATCCTGTATTCAAAGATAGCAAATACAGTACAGAATCCATACAAAATTAATACAAACGGAGGCAGAGGGAGCTTCTCTAACAACCTGCGATCAGGAAAGCCTTCTTAAAGGTAGTATCACTTGAGTTGAGCTTTGAAAGAAGCTAAACGTTCCAAGAAGTGTGAATGCAGATTGTGCAAAGGATCACAGAGAGGAGATAGAACATTGTGAATGGGTAACAGCAAGGAGACTTATTTGACTAGAACACAGAGTGGGTAAGGGGGCTGGGGTGGGAAGGACTAATAGGTAATCGGTCAGCATGGGAAGAGTTTTAAATGCCAAACAGAAAAAGTCATCTTTTACCCTAGAGGCAATAGGGAACCACCGGAATAGCATGACCAAATCTGTGCTATTAAAAATGAAATTGGATTTTCTATTGATGAGTGAGAGGTTCATTTACTTTTGGGAGTATAGTAATCTTTCATGTTTGGAAACATCTGGTGCTGGGAGTGGGGGGGGGGGAGGTCGGGTAGGGGAGTTAGGGAATGTCTTAAAGGGGCAAGAAATAAGTGAATTGAGAGCTAGAGTAATAAATTAATGAGAATATTTCTTTTGTCTTTGATCTCAGCAATAAAGAAATTTTAAGTACTGAGTAAAGAATTACAGAATGTCCTCACTTCTGGAAAACCAAAGGTCAAGAGGCTGTTCATTAGACCTCC
>JAQQSV010001461.1:0-29460 GCA_028646515.1 Pseudochirops corinnae | reverse complement strand
TTGCCTATATTCTAAATAAACTATCTTGGATCTTTTGAAGTGCTGAGTGTTCTGTTCACACGAATCCTGAACCTCCTTAATCAGACAATATTATATTCTGTTCTTCTGTAATAGTTCCACAGCTAAATTTATATACAAGATACTAGGCTTTATAAAGAGGTCCTCTGGGCTTATGTGAATGAAAGCCAGTATTGAGAAGGGAGGTCTAATGAACAGCCTCTTGACCTTTGGTTTTCCAGAAGTGAGGACATTCTGTAATTCTTTACTCAGTACTTAAAATTTCTTTATTGCTGAGATCAAAGACAAAAGAAATATTCTCATTAATTTATTACTCTAGCTCTCAATTCACTTATTTCTTGCCCCTTTAAGACATTCCCTAACTCCCCTACCCGACCTCCCCCCCCCCCACTCCCAGCACCAGATGTTTCCAAACATGAAAGATTACTATACTCCCAAAAGTAAATGAACCTCTCACTCATCAATAGAAAATCCAATTTCATTTTTAATAGCACAGATTTGGTCATGCTATTCCGGTGGTTCCCTATTGCCTCTAGGGTAAAAGATGACTTTTTCTGTTTGGCATTTAAAACTCTTCCCATGCTGACCGATTACCTATTAGTCCTTCCCACCCCAGCCCCCTTACCCACTCTGTGTTCTAGTCAAATAAGTCTCCTTGCTGTTACCCATTCACAATGTTCTATCTCCTCTCTGTGATCCTTTGCACAATCTGCATTCACACTTCTTGGAACGTTTAGCTTCTTTCAAAGCTCAACTCAAGTGATACTACCTTTAAGAAGGCTTTCCTGATCGCAGGTTGTTAGAGAAGCTCCCTCTGCCTCCGTTTGTATTAATTTTGTATGGATTCTGTACTGTATTTGCTATCTTTGAATACAGGATCATAGATTTAGTGCTAGGGGACTTTATAGAAGCCCTCTATTCCCATTCCATTTTACAGATGGGTAAACTGAAATGATTTACTTAAGCATACACAGTAGCAGAGTTGTGATTTGAATTGCAGGTACTCCAAATCCATTACACATTCCACTGTACTATGTACTTTCCCCACAGTAAAGTGTAAACTCGTTAAATGCCAGAAATGTTTCATTTTTGTGTTTGTGTCCCTAATGTCCACTACAGCATCTGTCACACAGCAGGCTCTTCAATGACTAACTGTTTAATTGATTCACTTCAAAGGATAAAAATGACAACATCTTTATATTACACTGACGAGATTCGAGATAGCTCAATTATAGGACCTAGGGATATTTGTCACTGGACTTAACCCACCAGCAAAATTAATAAATAAATGAAGCTTTGCAAGAAAATCAAACTTTACCACATCTAATAGTCAATCACTTAAAGTTACTTTGGAAGGACACATGAAATTACTGAAATTGTTGCCTTGTAGATGGGGACATTAATTCAAGTTATTATTGTGTTTCATAGAATATATTTATTTTAAAAATTTCCCCTATTTAGAGTATGAATAATATTGTATAATATATAAAATGGTAATATTCAGAATAAATACAATTAAAGATTTTTTTTTCCAACGGAGGCAAAAAGATCTACAGGTTTGTTAGGCTATTTGTTTCAATCGTTGTAGAATAAATCAGGGAGCTGTGATCTAGTATTCAGAATTAAGACAAAACTCAAGAATTCTATGAAAACTTTGGATCTTGGAGTTCACATTTAATTCTCAAATCAAGTTTAAAGCTGCTTCGGCTTATTCATCTTTAAAGCAGAGATCTTGCCATCTCAATTAAGGAGATTTTTAAAATTCACATCATTTTGCCCAACATAGTTCACCTTTGAAAAGAGCCCAGAACTTGGGGTCACAGGATCTGAGTTCAAGTTCCATCTCTGCCACCTGTGTGATGTTGGGAAGGAAATCAACCTCTCTTTTCTTTATTTGTATGATGAGGAGGTTGATCTCTTTTAGCTCTAGATCTGTGATTTTATGAGAATTATAGTAAACGTTACTGAGTGTAATTATTAAGTTTGCATAATAGACACAGGAATCAGAAAAGTAGCCTCAAAGGGATATTTTCCTCCTTCTCCCAGGTCCATTCTGTGGACAATGGGTAGATCATGGCATATGGGGGAAGAAAGTAAGTCTTTGCCCAGTTTTGTGTGGGATCCAAGTTTTAAACTGGTTTGTCTATTTTTCTTAAGCTCTAACCTGCTCTACCTCCTCCCCCCCACCTCCCCACAAAGGAAATATAAACACACACACCTGACAGTTTAGGTAGATATAATTCTAACCTTATTGCAAATAACAGCAACGCCTTCATTGCAAAGCAAAGTTTCAAGGTTGTTTTATTTGCTTCCTAAGCAAAAGAACTAAAGTTACACGGCATGAAATTATGGGGTGCTTTTTTTTCCCCCTCGTTCTTCATGGCTGTTTTTCTTTTTCACGATCACAACAGGACAATCATTTGCAGCCTGGCTTAACTAATTTTTGCCACCAAAAGAAGTGAATCTATCAGTTTATACAATGCTGTTCTAAACCCATTTAACACACTAAATGCATTAAATAATGCTGTCATGTTAAATAATGCTCTTCTGCTTGAAAGAATAAAATCCTTTGCTCTGACATATTGGTTTATATGTCTATCTAAACTATCTATCTAAAATTCAGAGAAAATTAATATAAACTTTGCCCATCTCATTCAGTCTATCATTTTTACACAGGTAGTTTTCTAACAGTTCTTTGGTAGACAGACAGTTCTTTGTGTTTAAGATAAAATGTTTTACAGCATTCTCTCCTGATGAGTAGTTTTGAATGTTCTCATTTTTGATGCTGTCCAAGAGGACTCCTCTGATGTCTTTAGGCTTTCCTGGCATACCAAAGATGATAAGTAAACCCAGACAGTCCTCACCAATCAAATTACAGAATTCTTCCATCTTCTCAAACCGATTTCCCTCCATAGAACACACATCTAATAGTCCATCCTTGTTGAGCAGGTCATGGGGATTAGATTCAATATGGAGGACTGTGGCCATCTGTAAAGTCTGTACAGCCAGCTGAAATAGGATTTCCTTATGAGATCCCCAGAAGGTCCAGATCCAATCAGCCCCAAACAGCATGGCCTGATTCTTGGTCATTTTATTAGTAGTAATCTTCATGTCCATTCCATTTTCGTGGCAGAAACTAATAAAATGAATTAAAAAGATCTCATTCAGGGTGTTGGAATCTGGGGACAGCTTACTTTGAGGATCTTCAAACCCCAGATAGTCCTTCAGTTTCTGAGCAGCATAGACCACAGCTCGACTGAAAATATCACACATAGCAATGAGATCAGGCTTGTCCTTCTGAGTCACTTCTTGAGATGATTTTTGGCCCATCTTCTTGGCAACCTATACAACTTCAAAATTTCTAGAATAAGATGCCGTCAGGAGAGATTCTTTTTCACAAAACAAGTTTTGCAGATAGCCGTTAAAACCACTGTTGTTGTACGTGGTCATCTCTTGTTTTCCAACCCTAAAGCACTAACTATATAGCCTGGCATAGGTAAATAAACAAATTATGCTTCCTGGTTTGTCAACTGGGTGTATTCTGTTTGGATTGACTCAAACTGGTTTAACAAGGCTTGGTAACTAACATCCACACAAAGCATGCAGTCTTCCCTAGAATTCCACACTTGGCTGTTCTCAACTTCATACTCTCAATATTTGCTTCCTAAACCGTTTCAGATTTTTAATTGAATTCAAATTAGCACCTTAATTCCCTTTATGCCCCTCCTTTCACAGTATCTCTTTTTACTTCTAGAAATTTAAGGTGATGCCAATGAATTTATTTTTCATATTTCTACCCCCTTGCACTATGATCATCTGTCATTAGCCCAGGTGCCTACGTTCGTTTTACCACTAGCAATAGAACACCCCAAGTCATAGGTTCACATTTGTCTTCTTTGGCATGTATTATATGTCTCTACTGATGTCATAAAATAAGCTTTGTAGGTTGTTAAAAGAAAAATTTTTAAAGACTAAGAATCAGAATACATGGAAGTTTCCAATTGACTTTTTTATTACATAGAAATACCCAGTAGTACACGCAGTCTGATAACTTTCTTTTTAAAAACAGTGTCATAAAAATTGTTAGCTAGATTGTACTAAATGAAGCTAATTTGGCATTTATATTATTGTCTAGATATTATTCTTTAGGGCCATAATAGGAAGTTAGTAGAGAATTTTCCAATAAGCAAAATGCATGGCCATTTTTATTTATATTAAAATAGGAACACAACACATTAATAACAGTTTCTATTGCCATTATAACATAATGAGTGGTAGGGTTACATGTAACATAATAATATTCTAATCAACTCATGGTAGTTATAAATAAATAATCTAAAACTACAAGACCTAGGAAGAATCTCCTAGTGACAAATGGAAAATGTATGTCTTTGATATTTAAATAAAGTTTACAATTTATGTAGCCTAATAGTATTTATGGACTCCCTTTAAAATTCTTGAGCAGGACTACTTCCCAAGTTGTCCTATTGAATAAAGGAGTAAATGTGTATTCATTAACATGACAATTTATGTACATATATTATCAGTTCAAAAATTTCCCAAAACCCTTAAAAAAATATAATGGTAGGCAATAATTTTATTTGTAGTTTTCTCGTCTCTTTCCAAAGGACATAGGACCACTGAACTATAGAAAAGCTTAGGCTCCATTTAACATCACAAAATTAGCATCACAAACTTTTTTCCAGCATAAGTTACTAAACTGATTGGATGGAACTTTATTTTGGGATAAAACTTCAGGGAAGTTACGTATTTTAAAAGCTCCATTCATTGGTAACAGGAAGGGTTTTCAATTAAAATATATTAGGCAAGCTATTGATAGAGTTTTGATGTGGTAATATGCTAACAGAAGGAAAAAAAGGAGTTGAATACTATAAAGTTTTTTTAAAAATTCTTTCTAAATCAATTCTGTGGAATAAAAAAAAAAGTATTCTAGTTGCAGAATAAAAAATAGCCCTCAAGTTCTTCTTATGTAAAAGAATCCAGGATTTGAAGTCAAAATCTTAAATAGTATAATATTCCAACCCATGGTAGAAAAATAATTCTTGGGGATTTCAGATTTACTAACTTGTCACTAATTTAGTCACAATGGTCAACACTGTCAACATTTGGTAAGATAAGAAAGTCCCAAGTTCAAAAAGTCTAATCTTTCCAGGAACCAGCTGGCACATAAGCAAATGGTAATCAATGGTTGTTTAAAAAAACAACAACAATCTTTTCAGTATCTTCCTATGTCATAAAATAAAAGTTCTATTTGCTATGATTTAACATATTTAAGTGTGTATACATGCTTAGAAAAATGTACAAAAATATGACAGAAATAGTAAAAAGGCATGTAATGACATAACTGTGACATTCAGGTGAACACATTTAATAGTTAAGGAATTCTATGTATTGATGTTAAGGAATTTATCAGTGATCACTTAAATTTTTTTTTGATCACTTAATTTCTGTTTAAAAAAGCCACAGTAAATGAAATGGAATACTTCACTTAACAGCTCATTTTCTTCCAAAGGTCTTCCATTAATGTGAAGAGAAACACTATAGTAACACATCATTTAAAAAGTAATATTTTAAATATGTCACAGATTTATACATTAAATAGAGTAAAAACCATTATACTACCACTCAACAGTGTTTCATTGTTCATGGCAACTTCAGAATAGGCACCTGCCCTACCCCCTCCCTTATCCCCTCGAAAAAAATATCACTTCTAAATAAGTAGAAGCAAGCACAATAGAAAGCATCTGTAGCCCAGTACATCTCCCGAATGTGTTTCTGAAATAAGACAGAAAAGAGGGCTCCTAATGGGTACCCCCAGCTGTCACTGTCACACATTGGAGTCTTCATCCGTGATACTAGCACTAGGAGAACGTGTGGCAAAGTCTTTAAACATGTCATCTTCTTTTAACATGTGCTGGAAAACAAATAATGATAGTCATACATATTGTGAATCAAAAGTTCAAGAACTGTATAGTCTTAGATTCATTGAGTTCAGGACATCCAAAAGGAACGTTAGGTACTTACTGTTAAATTGTTGATGCCTTCTGAAAATGCTCCAATTTGCCTTACAGTTCCTTCCGAATCTTCCATCTGCACAGAACAAATCCCTCAGAGGTTTTGGAATTTCAGACAAATGCAGCAATTACCAAGAATCTAAGTAGTAATACTACATATTATACCTAGTAAGTAGGTGTGGGTATGACAATATACTTGGGTCCAGAGGATGTTGTACTAATATCCAATGGAGCAAACCGAACCTTAACACACAAGTATTTTTCTCCTACAATTAATCTACAGCAAGCAATCACTTTTATAAATATCAGCACGCACACACACAATTAGTATCTTCAGAAGTGCATTTTAAATATAATCAAGTGCCCAGCACTCAGCCCAGTGCCGGGCACAGAGTAAGCATTTGATAAATGTTTACTGAGTGAGTGAGTGAGTGAAGGTTAATTACCCAGAGAGAGAAAGGCCATAGGTAGAGCAAGAAGAGGAAACAGACTTAAACTGCATCCCCAATGACATAAGGAAGAGTATCTTTATAATAAAGTATGGTTAGTATGAAATGTATCAATAAAAAGAAAAGTCAAGAAGATTAGAATGATGGACCCCTCAATTCACTACTCTGTTGTTTTGTCTTTGACAAAGACGCCAACAGATGATTTTTTTGTCGGGTGATCCCGATTTCCTTTTGATCTGAAAAGGTCATGGATGTACCCTGAGTATCTCTGGCTTCCCTTAATTTCCACTCCTATGGTAATGGGGAGGAAGATGATAGCGTTTAGAGAGTTCTTACTGTGTTTCAAGGCGTTATACTAAGTGTTTTACGGATACCTCATTTGATCCTCACAACCACCCTATTATTATCCCATTGTTCAGGTGAACTGAGGTAAACAGGTTAAGTGACTTGCCCAAGAACAAACAGCTAGCAAGTATATTGAGTGAAATGTGAAGTCAGGTCTTCTGACTCCAGGCCCAGTGCTCTAACCACGGTACTGCCTAGTGGCTGCTATCTTGGGCAATTTACCAAGTTACTCAGATGGAGAGAATAACTTTGGCATTTATCCTGGGAATAATATCTGTTAATAGTATTATTATGATCTATGATTATGATACAAAAGAAATGTTATTAAAAGCTGTAATCAAAATATAAATGCCGTTTTAACTTCTTATCTTAGAACTCATATGCCAGTTAGTATATGAACAGCAATTCACAATTTCATTTACCTGTTCTAGTCTGTCCAAATCATCATCGTCATACAGACGCATGTCCAAACCGGGACTATATCCTTTCTTGGCTGCATTCCTTGATGCCTGTCCCAGTTCCATAGGGCATATATATTCCTCCATATCTTCTTGTTTCTTTTTTCTTAGATTCCCAAAATTGCTGAAAGTAAGTTTCTTTGGCTTTAAAAGAAAAATGTGAAACCAGTAATTCAATAAAATCACTTAGGAGCTCATGAGACCTGATATATTCATTATTTAATTATGAGGCATTTACAAATAATAAAATGAATGATTAAACCTGGGCCCAATAAAGGAATGACTGAAATCTCTAACCTCATGAACCAAAGTTGAAAAATGACCTTTGTCTTAAATCTTATACTGAACCTTAGATGAACACGAGCAAAAGCATCTGACATATCTCTTCCTTTCTTTTGGTGGAGAGGACCAGGAACCAGGAAGAGTTTGTCATTAGATCTTTATCTCCATTTAAGTTTATTAAAATATCTTGTTTGGAAAATAAGAAGAGAAAAAAATAGCTTAAACTGGACATGAATCTGATATCATTTAAGAATCCACCTAAGTTGGCAGATACTCCTAATATAGTTTTCTAGCCTATATAGTTTTTAGGCTTCCTCTAACATAACTGCATTGCTTTATTTCTCAGGTACCTCTTGAAAATTTACAGATGGGTCACTGATTAAGTCCATCTAGCAGCTGCTGTTACACAAGGAAACGCCCTTTTTATAGTCTGGATATGTCCACATAAGAGACTAGAAACCATCTAACATTTTGTTCTAGGCTATACAATATCCTCTCTAACAATATAGTGATTATAAAGCACTCTCCTAATGTTTGTACACTGTAATTTTGGTGAAATAACAAAGGTTTAATTGATTAAGATCCCTTAGATTGGTAGCTCAATTAAAGACTAATACTAATATATTTTTCTCTCATGAAAGGAGTAAGGTCCTATTAGCAGGATGCCCTGATGTGATTTCATAGACTTTTGGTTGCTTGCACACAGTGGTGGGAACCTAAACTTACTTTCACTTTGGCCGTAGCTGTTAGAAGAACATAATCTGGCGACTCCATTGCCTCACGCTTCTGACGTTGAGCCTCAACACCAATCAATAAGTTGAAATGGGTGGCCAAATGTCGTCTTAAGAGGGTTTTATTTGGTGGAATGTTTAACAACTGAGCCATTGTTTCAACATTAAAACGAGGCTCCAGAACCTGTAAGCAAATTTTTGTCAGTGACACTAAAAAACCAATATTCAAGGTGCAATATCGATACATACATAATCCATAGAGAAGGTATCAAATACAGCAAAGATTGCTATAGGGAGAATGGTGGCTCGGTATCCAGATCCATACAGGACAGGAAAAGGAAATGGATTTAAGCTATATTCACAATTATATAAACTAGCTATGAGGAAGACCATCTTTAGAGTAAAAGATTATTAGCCACTAAAATGTAACAATAAGGAAATTTCTAAGATCTGGGACCTGCTATCAAATCAAGGCTACCATTATTTCTAAAAAGGGCACTGTTCTGCTCACTTTCCCCGTGACTTCTCTGATCAAAATATCCTTTCCTGGCCTCCTAATACCCCAGGTAATTAAAGGTAGAGAGCAGAAGCAACTGGGTGGTGAATACCCTGGGGCATCAGAAGCCTGAAAGTCAGCACAATTTCTGATCTCTAGACAGGGCCTGCCGGGGCATGCAGGGGACAAAGTTATCCTTTGCAAGGGGAGGTCATGGATTCCCTCTACTTGGAGGTCTTCACTCAAATGGCACTTGTCAAGTCTGGGGTAGAGGGCATGGATTCATTTAGTAAATGGTGGGTTGAACTAGACTCAGGCCCCTTCCAACTCTTAAGATTCTATGATTCTTCCCTAAAAGTCTCTAAAAATTGAACCTGAGATAAGTAGCCATATTTCTCCCTAAGAGCAGAAGCATAGACGACTGAGTGATTTAAAACATTATAAGGATTCGTAACAAACTACTAAACTACCATCCTACTGAGCAAAACACAGGAAATAAGCACATGCCATGTACGTAACTTTTTAAATGTCAAGTATTTGTGCTCATCAAATACATCTTAAATCAAAACACAGCTTTACCATGAGTCCACCATGCACACCACTTCCTCTCAAATTTGGTGCATACTCTGCCAAATCTACAGAACGTAGCCATTCCATTACTCGATGATTGGTCCATTGAGAAACTTCTGAGGGGGTGATATTATTCTATGGGAACAAGCAATCATTGACATTTCTTTTAGTTGTTGACATACAGGTTCCAGCCCTAATTAACCCTTCCTATTTTGTCAATAATTCCCACCCAGTCTATGTAATCAAATTCCAATATCCAGAGACACACCTCTTTGAGATGCAATAGTCATCTTTTAAATAATTTAAGTTCCCTTTATTAAAAATTTATAATTTTATTTATATAAATTTTATATATTATATATAAATTTATATGTTATATAAATTTGTAAATGTTTATATATTTTTTCACATATACATATTCCACAATATTAACTACAGGAAAACATTACCATTACTATTAAACATACTGCTTTACTGAAAAAAAAATTGCCCGATATTGCCTAAGTCTCCTAATTCCCTAAGTCCAATTTTCTAAAAGCAAAGAAAGCTGATGTTGTTTGGGGAGTGGGGGATAGAGGAGGTGGGGAGGAGAGGGAGGTAGATTCATTTTCTGCATCTGTAAAGTAAGAAGTTGGTTTAGATAACCTACAAGGTCTCTTCCAACTCTAAAATCTACGACAGGCTATGATATATTCCAAAGAAAAGATTTTTTTCAAAGTATCATCATGGAGAAGAGTCATATAAGAGTCACGTAGAGCTGAAAGACACATCAAAGGTCATCTTACTCCTCATTTTAGGAGATGAAGAAACTGAGGCCCCCTCAAAATTAAGGAATGTGTGTGATACAGGTGTTGAGTAGCACCGTTGAGATTCTAACCTAGGTCCTCTAACTTCAAATTCATTATATATGGAGTTGAGAAAATGATGATTTTTTTTTTTCCTCCTAAACTTTGAGAGAGTAGATATACTAGGTTTTTGTAGTTACTTTTAGGTACTCAGATACCTTGAGAGTAAAAGGAGACTTTGGTTACGTGCTGTCAGCTTTCATAGCAAATATTACCTCATCTGATGGTCTCCTCCGTAGACAGTTGGGTTCAAAGTTATTTATCCTTAGCACCTGGATGGCTCTTTTGATACTAAGATGGTGTAGCACACTAACAACCTTCAAAGACAACAAATCATCCTTGGAGGGAAAAAAAGAGAAGAAACTCTTGGCACATAGACTGGATTATAAAAAGAATCTTTCCTTTAATCAGAAAAACCAGACTTTAAAGTCAAATTCTCTACTTTCTTCTAGTCTCACAAAATTAAGTCCTTCAAGTTAGTGCAGTTGATTGAACCTGTCTGAGATAAGAAGTACCATACTTCAAGTACCAGCAATCTTTTGACAAAACATCTATTAAATTACCACTGAAGGCAACTACATTATTCTCTCCCTAAGAAAAGGATAAGCAAGGGAAGATCAGATCTCCGAATCAGAAGCATTTCTTAACTAGTGGAGGAAAGGAAAGTTCCAACAGCTATTGCTTACTATTGCTGTTCCATGAAAATTCCCTAAACTTTTGGCTATTTGCCACCTGCCATTCAATCCACAAGAGACTGGTTGAAGAATTTGGCCCTAATCTTTCATGCCAGGCTTTGAAACAATTTTAGAAATACAGTGCTGAAGAAGGAATTGGTCAAAATTATCAAAATATCCTCCTCATCAATCAATTAATCACAGGATCATAACATTTTGCAAATCTTAAAGCTGTGTGCAAGTGCTAGCTATGATGATGACAATAATAATTCGGTAGAGATCTAAAATGTAGACTTTATTGCAGGGAAGGTAATTTTGAAGGCAGTGTTAAAGATAAGCATGAGACCGACCCAAAAACACCTGCAGTATGTGAAAAGGAAAAAATAAAAAGCCAACTAGGCACACCTTACTGATAACAGATATGATAAAAAGGAGAGGAAAATAAGCTTTTTAACTGCTTCAGGACTGTTACATTTTTTTTCCCTCTCCCCCTTGAGTTTCACTCTTTGCTTCTCCATCTCCCTGTCTCCCCCTTTTTCTCCTCTCTCTCTCTTTTTCACCATTTTTTGTATTTTTATTTTTTTCTTATGGGGGGGAGGTAGGGCAGTTGGGTTTAAGGATTGTTATATTTTAAAAGAAAAAAAGCAAGAGGGCATGAAACAATGACAACTATCTTCAATTCCTGTGGTTGCCAGTACAGGAAATTCTTAAATTTTCTTGAAAGGTACAATTTTGATGTACCTTTGATAACAAACATATTTAGCATGTTTAGCACATTTAGCAAAGTCAAAGGCTTTGTTATCCAGCAAGACATTATAACCTATACCCTTATTTTTATTTTACTAAATGCTGTCAGAAGAATGTAAGGAAAGGAAGGACATATGTTATACTTAGATACCACCGAGACTTGATGAGATGTGGCTCTTTACTAGATTGTAAGAAGGAAATGGCATATATTATTCAAGAGCAACAGACTAGAAAAAGTAACATTATCCATTAAAAACTGCCAGCAAGTAAATTCTTCAACCTAAAATTTTAAAAGGAGAATTCTACAGGGATCAAGAGAGGTGTGCTACTCTCAAGAACAAAATTCTGAGGACATAAACACAAACAATACTAAGACAAGAAAAATGGGGAGTTGTCTAGAAAGACTCACATGGGAATGAAGAAAACTCGACAACCAAAGGACATGTGGAAAACAGAAAGAAGGGTAGGTCACAAAATATGAATGCAAAAGAGTAAGATACTTCTTTGAGAATGTCAGGCAGGCTAAAGCTTAGAAATAAGAGAGTCCTATCACAAATGGCATCAAGAGGGTAACAAAATGGACTTTAACAGCTTTGCTGGTGGCAAAAGGGAGAATTACTTACAATAGTCATATAATGTAGCATCCGACCATCTACCCTTCCTTCGTCAAACTGAGTCTTGTATTGGGGAAGACCAATGTCATCCAACCACCCTAAAACAAATAAATCAGATCAATATTATTAGTTCTTCCTTATAAAACTAAGTGATATTTATTAAGGATTTGTAGAACAAGGTCTACTTTTCTGCAACTCAAGAAACAAAATTAGCAGAAGCTTTCATGAGAATCATAAAATCTTACTGGTAACCCAGTTGAAATCCAACTTTCCATGATTAGTTTCCTCTTCAGATCCCAGGGCTTGTAGAGCTAGCTGTAGCTTCTTCCGGTGAAGGGAATGTTTAATTCCTAGTTCCTAGAAGAATAAACAGACAAATTTACTTCCCAGTGCTAGCAGCAAGAATTGGATGTTTTCAATAAAGAATGAAAATTCATTTTCCCCAAAGTGAAGTTTTCAAAATCCCAGGCCTGCACAGAATCAGAAAAGTAACTCAATCTTGCCAGCTGATTAAAACATGTAGTTCAGCCCTCAGAAAGATATTTTGTAAAACCACACCAAGCAGAATTAGAGTATATTAGATGTTCATTTGTATTTAAGTCTCCTTCACAGAGCAGGACTTAGCACATCTATTATGGCAATTTTCCTCATCATTTTATTCCAAAATTTTAACACTTCCAGTGATTGCATTAATAAGGGTACTCTCTCCACCTGCGTAGATTACAATTTCTCTGTGTCTTATTAGATGTTTTTGTGAGTTATCTGACCAAAAATTCAGCACCTAATGGCCACCTTTCTGGTCACAGGCTTATATGAAAATTGCTAGGTAGGATGTTCTTCATACAATAATCACAGACACAGAACAATTGTAGGCACTGTTACTGATCATACAGAAAAAAACTTTTCCACCTTGGTGGGATCTGCCAAAGTTTGCACTTTACTAGCAGAGCCTTCAAGAGTACAGCTCACGATCATTGCACAAGGAGGAGGTCAATGGAGCCTGAATCTGAAGCATGGATCTTTCTTAGAAGGTGGAGTTTAGAAATGAAGAGAGGCAGGATAGCTGGGGGTGGGGGCAAGGAAGGGGCTACAATCATGATACTGGGTTATTATGGTCATGCCATTATTTAACATTTAATGACCACGCTGGTCTAGATGGTCCCTATAGAATCGTAAAGACTTAGTCCTTATTCTCAAAGAGACTAAATCCTATGACATAAGATGGATATGAAGCATGACACACAGACTTAATCAGAAACTTTCGGTTTCCCCTCTTCTTATCTCCGTTCTAGACTGTGAAACCATAAATATATATATTTTAATCAAAGAAGAATTTTGGTAAGCAAAATAAAACAATAAAAAACACTCACCTTTTCTAGATCTTGCTGAGAAGCCTGCAAGAGAGTTTGCCCAGATGCAATCCAGTGTTTTCCTGAATTCATGTATGAACCTAATCCTTGGTCCAGGAGCCAGTTGCAAACCTGCTCTTTTGTCCATCTGGCAAACGGCATATCCAAGTCACTAACAGGAAAATGAAAATATTACAAATTTAAAAGCTTTGGATTTATATTTTCACAATGAACAATATCTATGCTGATAATCTGGGCATCACTTTATCATTCCTCTGATGTAGCCAGGTAAAGAACAAATGTGATTCCTTATCGGGGAAGGAATTAGACCAGTAGAATTAAAAAGCTGCCTTCTACGGCTACACTATCCACTTAAATCTGAAGCAATATAGGTTAAAATCAGAGTTTCAGTGTGGTTCAGTCAAACACATGGTCTAAAAAGGGCCATCAAGCAAAGGAGTGGGACTTTCTTCATCCTTATTTCTTTTTTGAGTTTCAGCAAGAGGAACAAATCCCTCAGAAGACTGAAATACATCTAAATCCAACTGTGATAACGTTAGCAGTTATGTTTTCCTCTCCTGAAATTAATCCATGAGAAAGAATTAAATCAGAAAAGAGTAATATTCAATTAAAGGAACAAGAAAGGAGAATATTCTAATTCTTGCTGGATATATTTCAATTTACAAATAGAATTCCTAATTTAAAAAGTTTAGAGATAACCTTCTTTCTATGGTCTATCTGCACTCCATAAATTATAGAAAACCTTCATAACACAAAGAGATCCTGTGCTAAATGCAGGAAAAGCACAAAACATAGGAAAGAGCACAGGAGACAAAGACAAAGGTGTTTCTAGTCCATTTCCATTGTCAAAACCTTTTGGTTTCATGTCTTAGACCAGGCATTTGCCAAATCCACCCTTCTTTTTGCAATAAATCAGTTAAGTAGCCTAAGAAAGAGTCCTTAACCATGATGAAAGTCTTAAGAAACTAATCAGCCTTACAATATCCAAAAGATACAGAATTAATTATTGAGAAATTTAAGGAATCCTAAAAAGCTTTTAATCTTCCTGCTTTCACAGGCTTCAGTAGCTAATGTACTGTACCATACGATGAGATATTCTAATACCTGGGGCCCTAATTATAACAGCTTGAGTCCCTGCACTAGCTCACACTGTCTTGACCTTTTTCACAGTATCTTATCAAAGCTATCAGAGACAACATTCTAATCACTTACAATATCATCACTAACATTTACAAAGCATGTATAATGGGCCAGGCACTGTGCTGAGTACTTCACAATTATTATTTTATTTGATCCTCAGAACAACCCTGTGAGTAGGTGTACATTTCCTCATTTTACAGATGGGGAAACTGAGGCAAAGGTTAAGTGACTTGTTCTGGGTCACAGAACTAGTGAGTGTCTGAGGTCACATTTGAACTCAGATCTTTCTGACTAGTGCTCAATCCACTGCACCACCTACCTGCTCATGAATTGGACTGGAAAGCACTATTTCTACGAGTTCACTTTGTTTTTCTTACCTGTTGGATTGTCCTAGGTCTCTAGACCAACCCAGACGAGGTCCAGCAGTTGCTCTTGTCCCTCCTCTTTTGAACTCAGGCTCAGACATATCATCTGGATTGAAAGTGGTAGACTGGCTCCTCCTAAGTCTGATAATCAACAAAACAGATAACAACGATGTCTAATGTCCTGCAGCTTACAGATCTCGAGAAAAATATTTTAATTAATCTGTACCTCATGGCTTCCCCTCTCTTTTATATATTTAGAAATCTGGCTGCACATGAGAGTAGATAGGTTGAGTTCTAAGCCGTCTACTTTTTTCCATATACCTCAAAGTCACCTAAAATGGTACCTTACCAAGTCCAACCTCAGCTAAATTGTCCATTTATAGGTTTTCTTAGTCAAATTAGCAAATATTTGTGGAGTCTCTACTATATATAAGATATTTTCTTGGCTATTTGAGAGAAACACAAAAGTCTGAGTCCTGGAACTGCTCAGGAGGAGTCCTAAATTTCCCTCCTTCACTTACTTTCCAAATAACTTCATGATACCCCTGGATTTCTTTTTGGAGTCTGGAGAAGGTGGAGATAACTGGAAGGGACTGGTGCACTCTGCATCCTTTCCTAGGGAAGATAAGCCAGCCAGAGCTGGGTCCTCAGCATTTTCTTTTTCTGTTTCAGCTATTCCAAGAGCAAAACAAAATAAAGACTCATTGAATTTAGAATTGTGGAAGAAATTCAATCCATGTTAGCTTATTTAGTTTCAGGAACACATAACAATCTCTCCTGCTGGTATCCCACACGGTAGTCACCAAAAGATGAACCAAGAATATGAGTTCTTATCTAGAGTCAATGGGCTATCTGAATAGCAAATTAGCTTAAAAATGAAAATAACTTAGAAACCCTGGATGAAAAGGGTCACAGAGGTATCATGCCTTTTTGGGGGGCGAGGGGCAGAGTTGGCAGCATGTCTCAAACCTATCTTTAAACTGTGTTCTTGAAGATAATCAACGATGTACTTTAGTTTTCAAATCCAATGATCTTTCCTAGGCCTTTATCTGCAACATTTAATTACTGCCGAAAATCATTCATGGGAAAACTTCCCTGACATTGCCTTAACCTGATCATCCCTTTCTCTTGGAACCACCCTGTCTTTTTTCTCCTTTGTCTCTTCCTCCTTCCAATTCTCCATCATAGACATTCCCCAAAGTTCAGTCCTGAGCTCTTTTCTTCTCTTTCTCTATTTTCTCCTTTTGGGATCTCATCCTATTCTATGGCATCAATGATCAACTCTGTGATTAAGTCTAAAATCTCTACCTCTATCTCAGACTGTTCCTCTTAGCTCCTACACCATTTTCAATTTCCCCCTAGTTGTTTGCACTTAAATAACCTTTAATGACCCTTCAAAAACAAATGTCCCAAACTCTCATTCATTTTCCTCCCAAAACAAGCACAGACTTGACGGCTGTTCATAATATTGCTATTATACAAAACCTTAGGGTCACCTTTCATTTTGTCTCCCAGGGCTTTGCTGCCTTTATCAGTCACCAAATTCTCTCGATGTCAGGCCTGAAATGTGTCAAATTCATCCCTTCTAGCACACTGTCATTACCACTGCCCTGGTGGATGGCCTTTATACTTACTGCTATGACTACTACAGTGGCTTCTTACATTGATCTCCCAAGGCCACCCGCTCTAGTTATGTTATTCCTCTACTTTGAATTCACAAGCAGCACAAACTACATTGTCAGGTTAATCTTCTAACGTATACACTAGTCAAATGAAACTAATCACCATTTCCTGAATACATCTTCAACTTTCTCATATCCACAATTTTGCCAACACCACGTACAATGCCTGGAACCCTATCTGCCACCATATATTAAGACCCGAGCTCAAATTCTGCCTCTTACAAAACTTGATTCCTTCAATGAGAAATAGTCATTTCCTCAATGTCTACCCCACGTTATACTTATAGTATGTATGACAAACTGTCTTATAGCACCAACATCATCACAACATGTATACAGTGCTGACTTTGTACTAGGGACTACATTAAGCACTTCACAATTGTTATCTGATTTGATTCTCACAACCACCTTGTTGTAGGTGGTTTGTAGGGCTATTCCTACCTCCAGTTTACAGAAGAGGAAGGGGAGACAAGCAGCAGTTAAGTGACTTGGCCAAGGTCCACCCAGCTAGTTAGGTGTCTGAAGCTGCATTTGAACTCGGGCCTTTCTGACTCCAGGTCCCGCAATCTACTCACTGTACCATCTAACTGCTAAATTGTTTTAGAAAACTGTATAAAAAGTCATTTTTTTGTTTTATCCCAGTCTAACACTTCAGAAAAACCTCAATTCTGTTATCTGATTGTTGCAGTTTTTTGGAGGGGGTATAGTTATATTTGTGACTTTTCACTGGAGAACTCAGTCAACTTGTCTCTAACTTATAAACCATTGCTATGAAATGCAATGTCTGATATTTCTAGAGGCTTTAAAATGATACAAATAATTATTTCTTGGGTTGTGTTGAAAACGACTTATGAAAGCAAAATTTCTCCTTTGATAAAGCGTTAACTTGAAAGGTGAACATTCACTTGTGCTGGGGGAAAAGCAGCCCATCCTGCTGCTTCTTACGCCAGCATTCTGAGTGGTCTTAGGCCTGCCAGCAGAGCCATGTTTCAACTTCATCAGCATAAGGAACATGGCTACTTCAATGGAATACTTTACATTTTACAAAGGAAAAAAAATATTATCCAGAATACACATCAGTAGCTGTTTGAACAAAATCAGAGAAATTGCAGAGGTTCATTTTCTATTGAAGCAAAGCTGCGATGGTAAGGTTATTATGTACAAGCAGCATATGCCTCTCAGCAAAACCAGAATATATTCTAAAGAAAGGGGCAAAAACACTTGAAAATAGATGGCAAAAGGGGGTCAGGTTGGTGCCTTCCTCTCTTCCAAGGCCCCAGCACACACAGAAGTGCTCAGTCTGGCTACTCAAAAACAAAGCACGAGATAGGTCATTTTGGTTTCTCTCAAGTATATATGTCCTACTTCTGCCCTCATCTACATACAGAAATGGGAATGTTTACACACGAAAATGGAGACATCCTGGGAAAAAAAAACAAAGAAAGCTTTCAGTTCCCTCTGCAGCTGAACTAGGTTAAGGGGTACCCCTGGAACAGATTACTTTTGTCCTCCTCAATTATAGTAGTCCAATCTCATTTTTATTCCTTATTTTTCTTTCTGTAGTGTCTTGCTACTTGAGAGTCAAGGTAGTTTTCCTGCTCTTCTCTCCCAAATTCTACTTATTTTTGTGATTTAAGTATTTGTCATCTGATCTTTTCGGACTCACTGAAGTAAGCTTATTACTCATCTCACAAGCTCTCTTCAAAAATGCCTCAAAAGTACTGTAATAATTCAACCCCAAAAAGATCTGAGATAAACCTAAAAGTTATTAGCTGTGACATTTTCCAAAGACTTCTCCCTTTTTAGATGACAATATTCCCCTGGAAAGTCAAACATATATGGAAAAGATCACAGAGCCGGAGGCAGAGTGTTTTCATTGACAGTAATGAATGCATAATGATATCTAAGCTACTAAGCACCCAAAGTGGAGAAAACATGGAGATAAAGCTGGTAAAGGCTACCTAACGCACATTACCATCCTACTTTACTACTTTCTGAGAAGAGTGGGCTTCTATGTCATCACAGATAACAAGAGGTCTCATTAGTAAAGGTTATAATGGAACAGAAGAGTAGGCTTGAAGCTGTGGGCGAGGGTTAAACAGAAAATTCCTTTTAGTAAGACGTGGGTAGAAATAAAAATCTCAGCACAAAGAATCTTATTTTCTGATGACTGCCAGCCTACTTTCTAGCAATTGCACTGGCCAAAATCAGAGGTTAGCTACATTCAAAGGCACGGCACTGGCACAGGCTGGCATGCAGAAGTACTATACCTAACGTAGGTGCGCTTGCACTTCGGCTACGATCTTCAGATATCCCAACAATGCATAAAATCACACGCAGCCCAATGGCAGAGAGCACGAGGAATAACAAAATAAAATCAAAATCAAAACTCCTACTGGCAGAATTCATACCAGGGGAAGAATGGTACAATACAGGCATGCCCGTTCACTCTCGCTCCCCACCCTCCATGCAGCACAAGATTCTGTTAAGATTAACAACGAGAGGTTACTTTACCATCAAAATGGATGTGAAATGGTGTATGATGGAAAGAGAAATGGCCTTTAGGTATGTTTTTCTTCTATTTGATCTCAAAACTTTAAATCACAGAGAAGGAAGTAGGTTAAAAGGCTTATGGATTGCTGAATTGTCAGAGCATCTCTCTACTGTCATTTTAGTATAGATTGACAGACTAATATCACATTTATTTGAATTATTTGTTTCTATTTCCGTGCTACTTTTGTGGTAATGGTAAAGATTATATTGTATCTAAATACTCACTGACACAACTTTAAAGAAAAAAGTCTTTGTAACTGCAGGGCAACGGTTAGGCATATACCCCAAGGAAGCTGAGATACATACACATATGTATGTATGTGATACTATGTGTACACAAACACACAGACACACATACACACACCTGTTTGTTGTTATTCAGGGGTGTTTAACCCTTTGTGACCCCATTTGGGATTTTCTCGGTAAAGATATTGGACTAGTTTGCCATTTCCTTCTCCAGCTCATCTTACAGATGAGGAAACTGACAGGGTTAAGTGACTTGTCCAGGGTAACACAATTACTAAGTGTCTGAGACCCTCGCTGCCCCTTTTGTACACTTCATACATATGTATGTATGTATCATATATATCGAGAGTTTCCCTATATACCAAAATATTCATAGTAACTACTTTTTGTAGTATCAAAGAATTAGAAACAGAATGGGTGTCCATTAATCAGGGAATGTAAAACAAATGGTGGTAAATAAATGTCATAGAATACTCTTCTACCATAAGAAATGATCAATATGAGAAATTCAGAGGAATGTGGGAAGACATGCTAAAAGTCAAGTAAGCAGAATTAGGAAAATGATATACACAATTACCACCACAACGTAAACAGGGGGAAATAAACTTAAAATTGTTTAACTAGAATGACCAATCCTGGCCCTGGAGAAGAGGCAGGAAAATATCTCTCTTTTCATTAAAGAGGTGGGGGATTGTGGGTGTGGAATATGTCATCCGTCATCGTGGATGTATTTATTTGTTGCCCATGCTGAACCATCTTCTATCATCTTTGGTTGAAGGGAAGAGTCTCTGGGCAGAAGATTGGTTCATTTGGAAAGAACTGTGATTTAGAAGCAACAGACTTCAATCAAACCTCACTCCTCTGTACATACTGTCAGGTTTGTGCAACCCAAACATCCACAGATGCAAAGAAGGGATAGGAAGAGGTGTGTATTTTTCTGCTACATACCCAAGTTTGGTGCACTTGCTGTCCTCTTGTTGTTTTTAATCTTAAAAAAGCCCCGTCCAAAGGAGGACCGGGCTTTTCGAGTGCCAAAGGCATTGTCATCTGCTGAAGGGCCAGGTCCTTGGACTTTGGGAGGGAGGCTTCCAAATTTGCTGATTTGCACAGGAGGTACTGTCTAAAGAAGTTAGAAAACAAATTCAAACTCACCAATATGGAATGTCAAATATACTTCTAAGATGTTAAAAAGCTAATTCTGAAAGCCAATGAAGACAATATTATTTTTGTTGGATCCCAGAATACAGGTGGATTATTACCTATCATAGGATGTGTGGTTAGCATATACAGGGCTTAAAAATATTTTGATATGAATTTTTTTTTTTAATTACGGAGAGGTGGAATCTGGATCCCTGATTTTATTTATATCTAGTATTCCTGGTCAAGAAATCCCTTCTAATGTTGTAGCTGAGCATTCATTCTTTAAAAATGCTTTTAGAGAGCTGCCTGGGGCACCTGAGAGGTTAAGTGATCCGTGGAGTCATATGGTTAGAGGTTCTACTTGACCCCAGGTCTTCCTGACTCTCTCTGCTGCTCATAAAACAGCTTTTAACAAAATATACCACATGGTTGAATATAATGGTGTTATCCTGGTTGCTATAACAACTCATCACAAAGATTGTCCTTCAATTCCCAAAGCAAAGCTAAAACACAGTAAAATCAATGTACCATGAATAGTTTCTAAGGCAAGTGTGACAAGTTTGCACTTCAAAATAATTCCATTTTTTTTTACTGCAAAGATTTTTATTAATAACCTAAAGATACACATTGTCAACTCCTGTTTGTTGATAAGACTTTTGGAATAAGATGCTCTGATTCATATTGTGGCATATGCCACTTAAGGGTTATTACTTTGAAGATAATTAGAATATAACAAATTATGCCTAAAATGAAATTATGCTAAACATATTTAATGTTTCTTATGTGACTCCGAAGTCATTTTAAGACCTACAGAGTGCCTTATGATCATCATCCTAAATAACAATGACAATCTATAACATTATGGAAAAAACATTCTTGTATGAATATTTTGACTGCATGTGGAAAAGGAATTTGTTATAATGCGTAGCTAGCACAAACATGACTTTCCTTTTCATGTATCTCATCACTCTTGCTTTTGGGGGTCTGAGTGTAGATATTGTTTGGAATTTATAGTAACAGAAAGAAGGGTGCCTTGTACTTTCCTTCTCTTGACATTACAAATTCCATTTTAAAATGAACTTCCACTTCAGTGTTATTGGACCCCTAGGTCAACAAAAGATTAGATTAGGAATTCTCCATCCTTTCTCTTAGAATACAAAAAATGCCCCCAAAGCCAGTAGTTGTTCGTAATTCTAATATTAATATAAGCTTTTCCATAAATTACAAAAAAACAATGGAAAATGGCTTGTCTTCAGGAGCCTGCTTACCCCATAAAGACTTCTCTATTCTGTGGGCTAACTGATGTTTGTCTGTGCCATGTCTTAAAGCTACAAATGCAATAAAGATAGCTACTGACTTGTACCTTAAATTGTTAATTAAGTTTCTTTCTATGATAATATTTTATTCTACCACATTAGGATACTAGCACACGACTCAATGTTTGAATGTACTCCAATTCAGTGAATTATGTTTCAACATCAACATCCAAATCATTCCCCTCTGGCTGACAAAGCCACAGCCTTTCCTCTTCCATGCCATCTGATCAGTGTATTTCCTGCCAACTGAGATGGAGGTCAGGCAAGCCAGCCAGCCTGGCAAAGCACCACGATTCAAGAGGCAGCACATATCAGGCAAATTAAACAACCATCACCATATTGACCACCAGCTCCCTCAGATCTCAGTGGAGTCAGCCCATGACCATCAACTTTGGGAATAGCTATGCCTCCCATTCAGGATCCTCAGCCATCACCATGGAAAGCAACCTGAGATGCCATCTGGCAATACCAGCTGCTACAGCCATAACTACTGAAGACCCAGAAAAGAAAGTTCTTGCTACCAAAGTCCTTGGCACTATCAAATGGTATAACATCTGAAAGACACCCCAAAGACCATGGGACTTTTCTTTCTGATATAGCTGAAAGCTTCTGTGTATGTTGCCTAACCCATTAGAATATAAACTTTCAGAACAAGGACAGCCTTCCTATCTCTGTCCCCTGCACTTAA
Source organism: Pseudochirops corinnae (assembly GCA_028646515.1). Lineage (NCBI taxonomy): Eukaryota > Metazoa > Chordata > Mammalia > Diprotodontia > Pseudocheiridae > Pseudochirops > Pseudochirops corinnae. The sequence continues at coordinate 6,696 of JAQQSV010001461.1, read as the reverse complement.
CACAGTGCTTTGGACATATAAGCATTTGATAAATGCTTTAATCATTCATTCATTCCTCATTCACCTTCCCCTCAACACTTCTGCTCCTATTCTGCAGGCAGACACCAACCATTCTGTTATTACCAAGCTTCCTTTATCCAGCTGCTTCTATCCCTTTTCCATTACCCCCTCCCCTCAATGCTAAAGATGACTTGTTTCACAATCCCCCATTCCTTCAAACCAGTAAATAGAGCACTCTAGGAAGATTGCTAGGGCTTACCTTATTCCATATAAAGTCTCCTTATAAAACAATTATAAATGCTACTGGACCAAAGATTAACACCAGGGACAAACTAGAAACCAAGTAACTTGTCAAAGTCAAATTTATATGCATAGGACACACGCGCTTTGGGAATATCTCTACTGAAGATGGTCACATGATGGGGGGAATGCGGAGTTTGTGAAAGAAGGAGGCCCAGTTATGCTCAATATAAACACGATCGTATGAGTATGGATTTTGGTTTCCGTGATGACACTGAAAACTGTCCAAGTAAAAGATCCTTTCCCCCTTCTCGTGTCCCCAATTTTACTTTCTGACAAAAGTGTTTGCCTCCTGACCCTTTCAAGTTTATTGAATTAAATCTTTTTACTTATCAGTTATACTAAGCCAGGCTATAAAATCACCTCTGGAGGCTTCTGAAGAGGCTCCTTTTCCTGTATGAAGAAGAAAACAAACAGTATTAGATAAAAGCATGCAATTCCCATCATTCAGTGTACAGAATCCCACTGATAAAACTTATCTTCTATAACTCTGTGCTACCGTTCAACAAAATCCCAGCACAGTTTCTAATGAAGTGCCAGGAAGAGATGACATAATAACATTTCCTTCAATGGGTAAGAAAGCATACTGAAAGCATTGCTTTCAACTTCCCTCCCTTCCAAATAAAATGAGTGACTTTCCATATTCATACTTGATAACCCTCTCATAACTCAGAAAAGCGGTAGAGAAGATACCCCTTGTAACTTTCACTTGTAAAATAAGAAAAATCCCCTCTTTTCAAGAGATAAGAGAAACTATTCAGCAACCAACCGTATCAGATACTTCTTTCTTCAGATTGCCCAGACTGCTGGATTTTTGCAGAGTTGAAGATCTAAAAATAACAAGAAGAGATCAGTAACAAATAGTCTCATCCCAATATCTTTTCTCTTCTCATCTAAAACATCATGGGAAAAAAAAACCTTAAAACTATATGTGGGCTAGAGAAATTCTGAAATTGGGAATTTACCATGTATTTAATTAACTAATTTAGTCAAAACACTTAGATTTTTGTTTTTTTTTTAGCATCTTACTAAAAGGGACTGGTTGGAAAATCCTCCTGCCAAATGTCTAATGATATAGCACGCACATTTCAGAATGTCTGGAAAAGGTTTTGAGATAACCTTTCCAATGTTAATATGTAGAAGTAAACTAGTAATACACAATTATAATTTCTATTGATCATAAATGTATTTGAAGCATAGAAGAGTGAACCAGGAATCAAGAGGACCTAGGGGTGGACTGATTCTCTTCAAAGGAAGAAAACTTAGGGTAAAAGGAGGAATCCATTTATTATAGAAAGGGGGAAGAAGAAGATAGAACTTGCTATATATATATATATATAAAAGCAGGGTGTGAAAGGGGTGGGAGAAAATATGCAATTATTAAGCACCTCCTGGGTGCCTGGCACTATATTTATGGATTTTATAAATTATTATCTCATTTGATCTCCACAATAATCTAGTGAGATAATAATTATTAATTATATTAATTAAACATAGCAATATTTGTATATAATTAATAATTAATTATATTAATTAATAATAAAATCATGATTATCTCCACTTTACAGTTGAGAGAACTGAGGTAGAATTTAAGTGATTTGCCCATACAGGTGGTGTCTGAGGCCAGATGAGTAAATAAACATGGAAGAAGTTGTGGGGGGAGAAGGAATTAGATGAACCTTCCTTTTATCTGAAGCAAATAACTGAATGTAGTTTGATATAAAAATACACCAAACTCAATAGAGAAACAAGTTGAGGATGAGAGGGGGGAACCTAAAATGGAGGATAAATCCAATGAAGGAAGCAAAAAAAAAAAACTTCCTGAATCTAAAAGGGGGATTATGTACGAAAAGAAAAAAAGCAAAGTACTAGAACTGACAGGGGGTATCCATCCATGGCTGAACAAATTATGGTATATGAATATAACGGAAAAAACAATGAAAGAGATGACTGCAGAAAATCTTGAAGAAGATGAAGTGATGCAGTAAAATGAGCTGAATTAGAACATACAAGAACAGCATTGTGAAGAAACGGATCAAGTTACAACCAACCATGTCTCAAGAGGACATGTAATAAAGCATGTTATGCACCTTCTGAGAGAGAGAGGTGGTGAGTTCAAGGAGCAGGGAAAAAAACATATGTACATTGTTCAACGTGGCCACTATGTGGATTAATTTTGCTTGGCTATGCTTACTTTTTACAAGGTATTTTTTCTTTCTTTCCTCTTGGTTTTTTTTTCAAATTGGAAAAGGGATTGAGAGAAGAAGGGATTTAGCAATAGAGACACACATGTAAAAAAAAAAAGGGGGACCATTGAAACATTTTTTAAAATGCACCAAAAAAAAATAGACAAAAGTTCAGAGAGAAGCACTGAGGAATAGGATGGTTTTGAAAGTAATGTGGGCAATTTATTGTATATTGGGTTTTTTTTTTAAGTAAGCAGTATGAAATAGAAATTCAGCCTCATATTTAAGTTCCTTTGTGTTCTGCTGTATATGTTTTCATAACTCTTCATAAATTTAATTCTTCTGTTCAAGTAGTCAGTAGCATACTCTGACAACAAGCTCACTTCTGTTTCTACCTCCTTTATCTTCACTCACTTTTTCTCCTTCATGTTTCTATCATCTGATTCACTGGATTTCCTCACAAACACATTTTCCTTTTATACAAGTAATGCTGACCCCACCCCACCCCCTTCCTTATCTTGCTTATTCTTTTCTTTTTAAAAAGTTAGATCTCTCATTATTTACTATAAAAATCATTTGATTCTACAGAGCAAAAATAACACCTTCAATGATCTCCATTTGAGTGATAGGATTGGATTTAGAATCAAAAGACTGAGGTTCATGTCCCATTTCTACTTAATACCTTGGTGATTTGTGGCAATGTCTTTACCTCCCCTAGTTTCAGCTTCTTTATCTGTAAAAAAGGGAATCCTAGTTTGCACTATCTGTCTCACAGGGTTATTGTATCAAATTGTTATCCGCTCTACCTGACATGTCCCAAAATCTCTGCTGATCTCCAATCTGCCTCTCAGACATCTTTAACTAGATGTCCAGTAGATTTCTTAAACTAAACACATCCAAAACCAAATTCATATTTCTCCCTGAACCTTCTCTGCCTCCTACCTTCCCTGTTACTATAGAGAACAGCATCCTCCCAGTCCGTCCTTCAGGTTCACAACCTCCAAGTTCTCTTCAATTCTTCACTATCTTTCCATATCCTCCATATCCAGTTTGTTGCCAAGGCCTATCAATTTCACCTTTCTAACCTCTTTTGAATATGCTCTCTTAACTCTTCTGACACTGTTCTCCACCCTGGTTCAGGGCCTCATCACCTCACACCTGGACTGTTACAATAAACAGTCAGCTGGCGGACCTACCTGCCTCAAGTCAATCCCCCTCCAATTCAATCCTCCATTTGGCCACCAAAATGATTTTCCTAAAGAGCAGATCCAATCATGTCACACCTCTCAACCACTCACTCAACTCCAACGCTCTAAACTAGCTCTATCAGACCATTCCAGTCTTTCTTATACATTATTCCATACCAGGTACTCATACATCCATTAATACTGGCCGCTTTGTTGTTCCATAAACAAGACACTCCGTCTTTTGGCTCTGGACATCATTTTCTCTAATTGTCCCCTGTTTCTGGAATGTTTTCTCTCCTCTTCTCCTCCTACTGCCTTCCTTGGCTTCCTGTAAGTCTCCACTAAAATTCTACCTTCCACAGGAAGGCACTCCCAACCTCTCAATGCTAGAGCCTTCCCTTGGTTAATTATTTCCTGCTTTTTCTGCACGTAGCTTGCTTGGTATATATTTGCTTGTATGTAGTCTTTACCATTAGATTCTGAGCTCCCTGTGAGCAGAGACTATCTTTTGCCTCTTTCTGCATACCCAGAACTTAGCACTGGGCTTGCCTGGCACACAGTAGGTGCTTAACAAATATTTATTGACAGAAGATTCATAAATGCTTGAATTATATTGTTTCATTTAATCAAATCCCCTCACTTTACAGAATAATTTTTAAATTATAAAGTGTTACAAGAGAGCTATTATTAATAATACTATCTTGATTCAATAAAGGAATGGATTTATATTAAAAAATCATTCATCTTATGAATCCCAATTGTGATGTTTTTCCTAATCACTGAAGATATAAATCAGATGGAGAGCAATCATAACAGCAAAAATTGAGACCCAGTGACCCTGGCCACATTGCTGGCTTTCCACTTTTGCCCAAACGTCATTCCTATAGAATTATGTTCTCCCGTAATGTTTCACCCAATGTCACATTTTCAAAGAAATACTTTATGTTAGAGGAATATGCCTGTTTATAGCTGTCTGAGCAATATCCATGAGGCACACAGGTAGATATATTGATCTTCAAATTCAAAGAAGATAAATCACTTATGACCAAGATCATAAGGTTTTTAAGTGGCAGAGGCAGGAATAGAATCAGGGTCTTCTATTTGAGTCTGGTGTATTTTCCAACATATTAAACTATTTTTAAAGGAATAATATGGTCTACAAATCAGTCCCTGGATGTCCACAAAGGGGCTGACTACTATTCTGATCAAGCATTCAGCAGGTACCCAGAAGGCAGACTGGAGCACTGGCAGACTAATAGGTCCAAAGAATGCCATGTCAAAGAAAGGGAATTATGGAGTTGTGTATATAGAGACACTCAGATGGGATTTTATTCAACAACATGACAAGCCTACTGATTCTATCTTGAAGGAGGTCTCCACTATGTTGGAGACCTCCATCCCCTTTATATATTCTGTGGGGTTAACGGGAGACCTCAGGTACCACACCAAGAAGGTCTGATGGAGTTAAGTACAGAGAAACATCAGAGGGAAACAGAGAAACAGAAGGAGAGAAAGAGACAAAGAGAAGAAGGGAAACAGGGGGAGGGAAAGGGAGAAGATAAGAACGAAAGGGAAGTACCAAGTCTAGCTTAGAAGCTACATTCTTTAACAATGTCTACTATTGCAGGACAAACATGGCTTAGAAGATAGGAGAAATATAGCCAGTTTTGGTTCATCCTTTTAAGAGAGTGGCTCTTGGCCACCTGGTAGAGGATTGGGGAGGAGAACTGGCCTCATAGCTTTTCCTAAATTGCAACAAAACTAGCACTCAGAAAGGGAAATTTGAGAAACCCTATACCAATGGGCCAAATATAACTAAGGAGTGGGATAAATGTCCTACTTAGCAGGTCAATGGCAGAAGACATTAAGAATTAAAGTATTAAATTTTCTATAACTGAGTAGCATATGAATGGATCACTTTGTTTGACAACCGAAGTATATCTTTGGAAAAAGACTTTTTTCCATTTCACAAATCTCAGTTAAAATGCTTTAGATTTTTATGATAATATAATGATGTTTTCACATTTAAAAAATTAAATATGATTAAAATTCAGATTAAAATGAAATAATATAATAATGGGTCTCAAATGGATATATTTATTTTGCAATGAGCTGGCAGGATGGCTAGAAAATTCATTATCACTCAGCAAGTAAGTGGCAATGACATAGGAGAATATATTTGCCCCTGATAACCAGGCCTGTAGAACAATAACTCAAACACTACTTTGTGACTACTAATTTACTTGGCCAAAAAATATTAACTGTTAAGTCATCAATTTCTTATCTGTATTAATGTTGCCCATTTGTTTCCTGAGGGGGCGGAAAAATCTTTTTTTCCTCTAATAAAGAAGCACTGATTTAATAAATTACTTACAACAGATTATCACACATTTGCACTTCTAAAGCAGCATCAAGAATTGTTTTTCCATCACTGAAAGGCAAAATAGTTTTTAGATTATTAATGAATCTTTTGACTCCGATCACAAACTAGATCCCACTGTGGAGGAAGTGGATAAAATCTGTGCTTAGAGTTTGGGAGAAAGACTTTCACCACATTAAAAATCACACTAAAGATCAAAGAAAGGGAGCTACCAGGCAGTGTAAGTAGACAGGCCCTCTGTTGTTATTTTATTCAACAACAGGATAAATCCACTGATTCAAGCAGGTCTCTACCATCTCATCTAGATATTCTGATGGGATTAACAAGAGACTTTTAGGCCAAAGTCAGATGGGGTTAACTACAGATAAACAGCCCCACCAGAATAAACCTGAACTTTGGCAACTCCCAAGAGGCCAAAAGTTAGCAAATTACAGCTCCAAGGTGGTCATTTGCCTTCCCCACCCCCCCCAAGTCATCTAGTACCCTGTCCCTATTACTCAGTCTCCCAAATAAGGAAAACTGATAAGCAGCCATACCAGATAGAATCTTTTACAGCCAGTAAAATTGCCTTAACATTGGGTAAAACCCTGTATATATATCTATATATCTATCTATCTATCTATCTATCTATCTATCTATCTAT